>BDUI01022614.1:0-13545 GCA_002335545.1 Apodemus speciosus
TTCTCTGTTTCTACATATTATTTTCACCAGGAAGACCTTTTCCTCTAATTTTGTCTCACATGTGCATCCTTACTTCCTCTTAGCTTGTATTAGCGAGGTTAGGAAGCTTTCCGTGCACCCATTTCAGAAGGGAAGCACTTCCATTTTCTCCTTGCTCGCTTACTGCATGCTGTAATGGATCATCTGAGGCAGGAGGAAGGCTAGCCTGCTCTACATACTGATAGCCAGCCTCTAAGGGGGAGGGAGGATTCCWGRAGTAGGTTTGAGATACTGTATCACTATGAAATACATTGCTTCTCAGAAGAGTGCAATAAATTTCTCTGTAATCTCAGCACTCCAAAGCCTYAGGCAGGCAGATCTCTAGGTTGAGGGTAGCCTGCTCTACATAGCAAGAGCTTGTTACACATACCAGAGTTGTRTGRCTTGKAGTGCCATCGCRAAGCCRGTGTAGCAATTGAATTGAGTTTTCAACCGTYTGTGGAATGCTTCTATGCAGGTGATGTGTCAGACGAATTGGTATTACGGTGTATAAATCTGTCATCATCRTTTGTCACAATGGAAATATTCTTTATTTGTTCTGCCCAGTCCAGTCATTAGGCACATATGGCTGTCATCCCTGGAAAGGTAGGTATTATGACTGAGAAACCGAAACGTTCATTGCCTCTAATTTTAGTCAACTGAAAAGTGAAATGTAAATACAGGCAGGTGGCAAGGACTGCTCCAATGGACAGCCCCACGCTAGGGAGGAAAAGGTAACCATTCAGCAGGTGTAATTGCTGCATTCCGGACCCTTTYCTCCTTTGTTGATGCTTTGATGATGTAATAAGCTCGTGAAAGTAAGGTGTGACCGGTTCATAAGTGCAGTCATTACCACTGGAAGTCAGCACCTCCTAACTTGGAGAACCATTTTTTAAATAGGTGCTTAGATCAGGAGGAGTGTAACACAACGCGCCAGTCAGGAAGACCAGCCGGCGTCCCTGTGGAAACTGGAGATAAAGTGGGAAATGTTACTCACAGCGCTTACTCAGAGGCGTGGACTTCCTACTCCAAAGGAGGCCAGCAGCAGAGTTACGCTTTGAGGGCAGCATCTGCAAGACTTGTTTTTCCATATGTACTGCCAAACTTGTTCTGATTAGACCGGAAGTGAAGCCAGTTTTCAGAGAGCCCGCGGGCATCTGGATCTTGTCTTGAGGCTCTCCAGACCTTTCTACCTTTTACCTTTCCATTTGTGGACCAAGGCTAGGGGTTGAACTCCAATGTAAGGAAAGAAAAGCGGGGGATGGGAGGGGGCGCAACTCTTTCTTTTCTAATCCCAAATCACGAGCATCAGTTTTGACTCTCTAAATAGTCAACGTGCTTCTATAACAGCACAGTTTGTTTGAATCGCACGATTGTTGCACAAGGGGGACTCTGAATAAATCTTGTCGGATCAGCTTTGTGACCACCTGTCTTTTATACTCAGGCGACGGAGAGGGATTTCAATCTCTTTATTGGAGTTGCTGGTCATATGCCAAGGAAGTAACCTGGCCGGCACTGCCCTAAAAAGTCCCGCTTTACTATTTAATCCAAACACCTTTGTATCCTTGGAATCTGGGTCAGCAGTGGAGCTGCGAAATTTGGGGTACAACACTTGTCTGGGCTGGCTGGTCCCGCAGGCCACCTCCGAAGCAAAGCTTCGTGGTTTCCCCAGTTGTTCTCTGGAAGAGAACGTAAGCGCTGCTTACGGGAAGCCCGGCGATGCTCTTTAAACACTGTTCCCCCGGACGCGCCGCGCGACCTCCCGGGCATCCGCGGACGCCGGCCAGCCTCGCCAACGCGCAGCGCTTCCCCGGGCGCGCGCTCGGCCGGACCTGCTGGCTTCWAAGCGCGCGGCGGAGCGAACCATCCGGCCAGCGAGGCGGGGGTGCAGGCGGGACGCGAGAGCTCGGGAGCCTCCTGCCGCTCCAGGTCCTCCGCCGCCGGCCGGGAGTCAGAGCGCATGACGCTGCCCGCCTCGGGGCCTCGGGCGCGGCGCCGGCGAGCTCTCCCCCGGCGGCGGGGGTGGTAGCGGCCGTTGGAGTTTCCCCGGCCGGGCGGCCGGCGTGGGCGCAGCTAGGCGCGGGGCGGGCCCGCTGCGCCGCGGGAGGAGGGACAAAGGGGAGGCTCCCCGTGGTGGCGAACGGGGTCCGCCACTGCAGCYTGTAGTTCTGAGCCGCAGCGAGGAGGACGTGCGGGAAGCGCGCGCGAGATGCCGGTGCGGGGAGACCGCGGGTTCCCACCGCGGCGGGAGCTGTYGGGCTGGCCGCGGGTAAGTTTCYTCCYGAGCCGGGCGGCGAGCGGTGGCGTGGGAGCTTGGTGGGTTCCGTGAGGCTCCCCACTATCCKCCGGCAACTCTTTGGGCTGTAGTTAGCAARGGTYCTCCCGGAGCGGAGGATTGGGAGGACGACGCTGATGGCTCATGGCCTCTTGAAGTCACTTGGCTTTGAGATGAAATCGCAAGTAGGGGAAAGTGTGGAGTCCAGCGCCCTGGTGTCGGCTCCCAAGACTTTCTGTGCCTATGGTCAGCGACTGGACGCCTGTGTATGTGTGTGTGTGCTCTTTTCCAACTTAATGCAGAAGTTCTGAGCCATGTAGCGAGAGAAACGGAGGACTCTTTGGTACCCAAGTCCACACTTTCCTTTTCAGTCAGTCCTTTTCAGCCTCTGCGTTACAGCTTATTTTGCAGTAGGGAATGGAGATGGGGTTTTGGAAGAAACCCCAGAAGGGAGTGATGAATGGTTTGTATTCTGGTAGTATCTTACCTGTCATCGGTTCTTTTGATTTTATGTCTCCATTTGTTAAGTTTCCGCCTTTACCCAGTAGTTTATTTTAAGGTTTAAATAATCAGGGATTTCGACCTCAGGCCTTTTCACATTCTTGAAATGTGAAGAACTTGGGAGGGAACCTGCCAGGACTCAGTAATGGAATACAGCCTTCCCCCTCGATTTTAGTTTTAGTTCTAAGGCTGAGCTGCTTCTCTGGCGACAGTCTGACCTGAGTAATAATGGTTGTGGCTTTCCTGAGGTTCCCAGTGAAGAGTCATCTCCTCCCAGAAACTGCCCGGCGCTGCAACACTCCCTGCTTCCACTTTGGAATCCCAGCAGAGGCAAAGACGACTCCTCCATAGCTTCCTATGTGGTCTGTGTTTGCAGTGCCCACGACCCTTCACGGAAAACAGGTTCATCCTGGGGAGAAGGTAGTAATTGTGTTTGTCACAAAGGGCCATTCAGTAATTCTGGTTAGGATAAGGATTATTAGCCGATCCAATACATTTTCTAGAATGATGCCGCTTCAGTTTGGGGAATGCAAAGGTAAGGAAAGGCCGTGCGTTTCATCCACAGTTTTGTAAGGAGTGGGTGGCGTCAACAGTGCTGGTTAGGAGTCCCGGCAGGGTGCTGTTCTTGGGGGAGATGAGAGRAGAGAGAGCGCTTTAGGCAAGGTAACAGTGGCTTTTGAGGTTGGTTGTTCTTATTTTCCCTCTACAGAGTCTTGCAAAGATTGAATAAAGGGAGGATTTTTCTTTTTGAAATTCTGGTACAATCCTGTATGCACCAGAATCACCCAACCTAATACCAGTTTGGAGAGAGAGAGAGAGAGAGAGAGAGAGAGAGAGAGAGAGAGAGAGAGAGAGAGAGAGAGATTGATTGTTTCTGTGGATATGGGTGAGTGGTGCTGGGGATTGAACCCAGGGCCTTAAGCATATTTTTCTTTTGAGCTTTATCCCCAGTTGTAGCTTCTCAGTACCACTGAGATGCCATTTAATGAGCGCCCACTTAGTGCTATCACTTCTAGGACTCGACTGAGTCCTGGATTAACTAGATTTCTGYTTGCAGGAGTCTYGTGCACATGAGCGTGGTGGACTGCTTTAGATGGCTCTGGCTTTCGATGATCCCTGGCACTGAGGGAGGGATGTGTAATACAGATGCACACCCTGCTATTCAGAGACGCAACAAAGGGTGGGATTGTCTTCTCTGCRTCCCTTCGGGGATTCTTTCGGGGAAGAAAGCATGGGAGCAGATACTTCCTGATGTCAGTCACTATAGAGAATGGCTGGGAATGCACTTACCTCACCATGCACTGGCATCGAGCTGGTGCTCGAGGACACAGTGGTCACGGTCCCAAAAGTTAAGCATGGGGATTAAGTGAGGGATTTTGGKTTGATAAGGGAGGTGAGGTCTAGAAATCTAGGTAGGAAGTGCCAGATAGTTTGTCACTGAAAAATCTGAGATGCGGGAAAGGTGGTACAACTCTCTTTGGAAGGCCTGAGATGGCATTATCCCAACCTTGGGAGGGAGAATCRCAGAAACTCCTGATTTACTAATTAGTGGTTCAGGTCTCCCTATGCCCAGCGAGCTGCCTTCACAGTAAAGGCCAGTCCGCTCCCAACACAGTAAATGGTCCTCTTTTTGACATTTGCTTAGGACTAAGACCAGTTTCATCTTTGTGTCGCCCTCTGGGGAGTTCGTCTGTAGTGACTAATGCCTGCATTTGCTTCACCCTTGATCCAGTTCCTTACGCACAGACAGCAGATCACAGCTAACCAGCTCTGTCCTGTGTGCGCGGTGAGCGCTTCGTGAATGTATCTGAGTGCTTGGGCGGTGACAATGTCCCCCGCCATTAATTCTTTTCACACAATTATTCCCCCTCCAGAGGCTATCTCTTAAGGCGACAGCTTCTTGAAAGTAGGTGGGGGGTGGGGGGGAGTCACTTTAGGTCGCTGTAAACTCTGTGTACAAGAGTAGTTKTTTAAAAAGTCATTTCGATTTGATTAGACTGTGGCTTGAGATGTGGGTGCCATAGGGCAGCTGTGGAATTGGGGAGGACCAACGATCACTCGCCTTTCAACATCTCCCAAGATAGCTAGCCATTAGGGCATTCCTTGCCTAATCCCTAAAACAAATCCCATTAAGCAGCCTGGCCATATTAAAGATTTATCTCAATTGAGAGCTGTCTCTCAATGAAATGCCTCATTGGWGAGATCCTGAGCAGCAGTCAGGGATGCAGAAGCTCCTCACAGTGACCTTGGTGTGGAGATAAAGGTGTGTTTTGGTTTGGTGCTATCTTGTGCATGGTTTCCCCAGTCCTGGGTGGAGGGAAGCCGAATTCGCGTGTTAGCTGGCCCACTGGGAGTCACTGGATCCCAAGGCCAAGAGTCAGGGCCATAGATCGAGATGCCCAACTTAATACCCGTTTGGTGAGTTTAAGCACAGAAGAGTTCCTGGGAACTTGGTTTAAGAATAGAGAATGATGGCTCAGTGGTTAAGGGCATAGACTGCTCTCCCAGAGGTCCTCAGTTCAATTCCCAGCAACCACATGGTGGCTCACGGCCATCTGTAATGGAATCCGGTTGCCTTCTTCTGGTGTGTCTGAAAAGAGTGACAGTGTACTTATATACATTAAATAAATGAATGAATGAATGGATAAATAAATCTTAAAGAAAAAAGAATAGAGAACTTGTAGTGGCCGTCTAACCAGTACAGGAAGCTTGGTGATGCCCGGTCCTCCTTTTTAGTAGTGGCTCATACACCTGTGACGTTCTAAGGAGGTGTTAGTTTTACCCGTTAAAAAGAACTATCCTGGGTATCCATTATTGTAATGGCTAGTGTTTATTTGGGAGGGTACGTGGGAAGGCACTCAGTAGGCTTGCAGGGTTTTTTGTGTAATGCTGAACCGTGAGTTGAAATTCTTCTCTTTTTTTCCACTTGATTTAGGCTTGTGCTTCTTAGAATTTGGCAGCTGCGCTAATTTCCTAAACACCGGGAGGTCATTGTTGCTTGGGCTGAGGTGTTGCTGATCCGGTGATAGAAGTGTGGTGGGCAAGAACCCCGATACTGGCCTGGTGTTTTTGTTTCTGTTTTGTGACAGGTGCCTATTATCTTGGCCCTTATCCCCAAGCTTCTCAGAAAAAACAAAAAAACAAAACAAAACAAAAAAAAACAAAACCAAAACAAAACACTTTGACACCCCCAAATACTTAGCCATTTGATTATTCCCCCCCCCCGGGGGGTATTTTCCCACTTGTGGTTCATTAAAAAATTGCAGTAAAAATATTTTTAAAATCTAATTAATGAATTTTATTTGTCTGCTGCTTTGTTCGCATGAAAGTCTATATATCACTTATGTTCCAGAAGTGGGGACTGGATTTCCTGGGACTCTAGTTACAGATGCTTTTACCAGCAGCCGTATTGGGGCTGGCTCCGCTTCAAGAGCAGCAAGTATTTTTAATGTTTGAGCCACCTCTTCAGCCCCATTTTGGTTTTGTTTCTGTTTTTTTTTTTTTCCCAAGACAGGGTTTCTCTGTATAGCCCTGGCTGCCCTCGAACGCCATAGACCAGGCTGGCCTCGAACTCAGAGATCTGCCTGCCTCTGCTTCCAGAGTGCTGGGATTAAAGGGGTGTCCACCTTTACTTTGAATAGTTTAATTAATAAGYGAATTTAMATAATGAAACAGCAATAATGAAGTAATCCAGCCACTCGTGGTAGCACATGCCTTTAATTCTACCACTCCTGGAGGCACAAGTTTGCAGGTCCCTGTGAGTTCTAGGCCAGCCTGGGCAACATGATAAGATCCCGTCTCAAAATAAACATAATCAGAAAGCCAAAACCACCACCACCACCACCACCACCAAAACTAACCCAATAATTTTCTTCGACAGGAATTAAAATCTACCTTTTTTATTAGTTTCTTGGATGGAACATGGTTTGTTTTTCAGTTCTTATCCATTATTATCAAGTGAGGAGTGGAAAGCAAAATCAATYGCCAGTCCCACTTATTTTGAGATTGGGTAGCTTAGGATGAAACAAAAATAAAATAATTGTGAAGTAAAACTTCACAATTAAGWTTTGTGATTAAAGTTGTGGACTTAYCAGTTCAGTAGTAGTCAGTAGTAGACTGTAAAAATTTCAAGTGTGAAGGCTGTTGCTCTCTGAGCCTTGGGCGTTACTCTGTAAAACACATGTGACTTGGTTCTGGAGAACTCTTGAGTACATCTCCCCAACCCCCATACCTTCAAGAGCACCACATGCAGAATGGTCCTGGGAGGCCAGCCGTGTTCAGCACCATAGCCTCTGTCTGGAGCCTGCGGACACCCCTMATTTCTGCAGTTCTTCTGTCCGTGTTTTCCCATGGTGTGTCTGTGAGGCTCTTTTAACACCTGGCTGGATTCCCTTCCCTTTTCTGCTTTCTCACAGAGTAGGTGTCACATCGAAACATTGCATGGCCGAATGCTGTTCATTCTTTTGTGATAAAGTGGAGGGGCGGGGAGGAGGTACTTGGACTCTTCCGGGGAATATGGCTTTGTTTTCAAGTGGGGCCTGAAAGAATGCAGATCACCAAATAGCTTGCCACGAAAATTGTTTTAACTTCTCAGGGTCTTTGCCAAATGTGTTGTATGGAGGGATTTTTATTTTTYGTTACTGAATTAGCTTTWTGGTGCTGAGGATGGAACTCATTCTTTATACTTTTGGTACATGCATCGAGCTGTAAAAGGGGTTCTATCAAGGATGCTGTGGGAACTGCAAAGTTTGAGGTGGGAAATAACCCCTTGCTTTGACTTAAAAAGGACAGTTGAGATGCCCGTTGATGTGAATAAAAAGGAAGAGGAGACACTCTGAATCACAGGCGTTCTCTAGTTGTGTCGTCATTTGTGAGGTGTCCTAAGCCCTTGGCGAGTGACTTGTAGTTAAGTCATTTCATAGCAGCACAAGCTATTTGTTGAGYGCCACTTGGCAGATGGTTATAGTTGGGTCTTTAGCACGATACAGACTGGCATCATTCCATAGTAGGATATATTTTGTAATGTGCTTATTTGAACTTAGACTAATGTTTTAGCCTGACTAGACTTGGATGGGTGTGGCTTTTATGTTTCTCCTCCTCCTGTTCTGTGCGTGGAGTAAATATAGTAATGGTGAAAATGTAATCTTGACACGTCTCTGAATGAATACCTCCCGTCCCCTTCGTTGCCTCAGGAAACTGGGGGTGGAACCTAGGGCCTGGAATATGCTACGTACCTGCTGCGCCAGGTACTTATTAAGTTAAAATTATTTTATTATATGCCTGCACTTATATTGCACAACAGATGAATACCTGTTGTCCCTTGGAGGCCAGAGGAGGGTGGCAGATCCTCTGGGTCTGGGCTCACAGGTGATGTGAGCAGAGAAATAAGTTCTGGGAACCAAACCCTGGTCTTTGGCAAGAACAACTAGTGCTTTTAACTGTTGAGACACCTGTCCCTACCAGGTTTGTAGGTTTTCTTGGTGGTAAAGGCTTGTAGACTGTAGACCAGTCAAAAAGTCCAGTTACATTTTTACCATCATAGTAAAGGAAAACTTTGATAGTGYTACAGAAACTTTAGTCTCTTGAGTGGAAGATAAGGCAAGCCAGGTGTTGTGTGACAGATTTTTTTTTTTTTTTTTTACTGGGTAGACAAAACACTCTACTCAATCCCAGATCGGGAGCCATCCGTGATAGACCCAATTTATAGTGGTAAGGATACCACCAACGGCCATTTTGGCGATCCAGGGAGGTTTATTGAGGTTCCCTACAGGAATATGGTGTCAGGATTACACATGACCCCTCATGTGGATGAGCACAAATCACCCCAGAACAACTGCATCACCAAGGCTCACCCCGGCCTGGGTGACAGCTCAACAAAAGCTGGGACCCTGGGCCACACTCCACAGCCTGCAGGCAGCTCAGCAGGTCCTTTGCAGAAGTGTCTTCTAGCCTTAGYGTCTTCTTCCCTGCTGGACTCTGCATGCTCAGGCAGGCTAGAAAGGCCTGGTGAATCTGGGCAGTTTCTCTCCCCCGCCCCCCTGTCGTGGGGTGTGTGTTTGTGTGTGTGGTTGTGTGGTTGTTTAGCTCCCTGCCTAAGGAGCTYCTCTGCAGGATGGAAGGTTTTTAAGCTCTGAATTGATTGTTACACAACACAAGGAGATAATGCTTTCTAGTAGTATTTGGTCCTAGGGCTTGAAGCATGCAGGGCCTTTGTTCTCAGGAGGAAGGAGAAATCAATTTATCAGCCGGCCTCATTGCTTTAATGTCCAACTTTAGCAATTTGTTTACACGGTCTGAGAGCTGGTCCTACCCACATCCGGAAGGAAGCCTCGGCTCCTGTGTTCAGTTTCTTCTCTTTGCCTTACAAGGATAGCAGGCGCACCTGAGAACCTGGGTAGGTGGAGTTTCACCCAGGAGAGTCATCCCTGTACCCCAAGACGTCACCTGCCACCTCTCAAGCCTCTGGAGGATCCAGCCAAGTAGAATGATGGGAGATTACCGAGGGAGTTTCTTAGCAAAACTAAAGGACTTCCTGGTGAGCTCAGTTTCGGAGGAGCGATCTTCCTCTTTAGCCCTCTCCAGCCTGGAGTCAGCCGCTCCGCTGTGTGGGATTGGCTGGTGTACACCTGCCCCTGTTTACCCCCCCACCCCTGCATACCGCCAGTCACTTCCCATTAGCCGGGGGCCCTGCCCTTGTGTGTGTGAGTCATAGTGGTAGGCACAAGGGCTTTCCGGGCAGGGCATCAGACAGTATTCACTGTGTACTTATCAAATCGACTTGATTTGGGAAGGCACAAGCTAGCATGAATCACACTAGGGGCGTGGCGAACTTAATTGAAAGAATTCCTTTATATTTCTGTAGCGAATGGATGATAGTTAATGAACAAAAAAGTCGAATCCCCTCCTCCCCCCCAAAAGTGTAGAATTGCTTTTGGACCTCTCTGTGGGCTGTTGTTGAGATCAGGTTGGTCTCAATTAAATTTGTTACTGTGTTGCAGAACTTTTGGCTTAGACCCGGAAGGAGCGGGAACTGCTTACTAACTGGTCACTTTATGTGAGTTGCAGACCTGAGCTCTACTTAGTTTTGATGGCTAATAAAGTCATCTGTGACCCTTAACTTTCTGAGGGCTCTCGGTGCTTGAGTGTAAAGCCTGGAGAGCATTCTACAGAATTTGGAGCAAGATACTCCAAATTACTGCTAATAGTATTAATATTATTAATTAGTATCTTTCCGCTATATTTGTGTGTTATTTTTTTTTTGTTGTTGTTCTTTTAAAAAGAGATCCATTGGATTCTTTCAGAAAGATTTTAAAAAATATACTGTTTAAAGGCAAAGGTCCCAGAGTGCCTGGTAGTCGCGTAGCTCACAAAGCAATGGGAAGATCCGTTACTAAGTTGCAGCTTGAATCAAGTACTAGCCCAGAGCCAGCAGGTTCTCTTCGCTCCTCAAGCCAGTAGCTCTGTCTTCTCCTCCTCCTCCTCCCTTTTCCAGATTTTATTTTAATTTTTTTTTTCTGAAATTATTTTGTGCTCTATACGAATGGTGTTTTGCCTTCTTGCATGTCTGTGTGCTATGTGTTTGTGCCTGGGTACTCTCAGAGGCCAGACAAGAATGTCACATCCTTGGAACTGGAGTTAGAGATTCCTTTTTTTTCTTTCTCTAGGTGTAGTTCTGGCTGTGTGTCCTGGAGCTCACCTCACCCAGTCAGGAGGCTTTGAACTCAGAGGGATTAAAGGTGTGGACCACCATGCCCACTTTATAGTCACAGGCTTGTTAAAAGGAAAAGTGTGGGATCAGGACCCCACCCCCACCCCCAAACCAAATTCTCAGCAGGAAGGAAATGTTTTTGCCCCAAGGGACAGAGGACAGGGATTAAGGGATAAGACAGGAGTTAGAGGAAGRGGAAGAACAAAGAGGGGGAGGGGTATTTCTCCTTGAGTGGGACAAAGGGCTGCCTCTGGATGGAGAGGGGGCAGGAAAATGATGGTCTGTAAAGGTAAAATGGGAAACCCTGTGTTAGGATGAAGTATTTAATTTTAATTGTGCATGTTAATTAGGTGCCCCGAAGGGAGCTTTCGATTGCTAGGCTGTGTAGCTGGACCTGGGTAGTCAGCCTCAGGAAGAAGAATTGGCAATAAGGAAATAGACTCTGGGGCTTAGCCTTAGGAATGTAGTCTAACATTTTTGTTTGTTTGTTTTTGTTGTTATTGTTTTTAAGCAAGGCAGAGGGGATGGGGGAGAAGGGTCAGGTCTGCTAGAGCCATGCTCCCCAACTCAAGGTAGCCAGGAGTCCCTTCAGTTGCAAACTGCAGAGTGGGTTCTGGAAAGGGAACCCAGGTTCTCTGTAAGAGCAGCAGCAAGTGCTCTTAACCACTGAGTAGTAGTCTTTCCAACCCTCGTCGTTTAAAAAATAAGTTTGGTTTCTTTTTTAATGTGCATGTACACACAAACATGTCCCTGGAGGCCAGAAGATGTCAGGTCCCTTGGAGCTGGAGTTACAGGCAGTTGTGATCCGCCTGATGGGCTGCTGAGAACTGAACTCAGGTCCTCTGGAAGAAGAGGAAGCACTCCTGGAGCTGGAGTTATAAGCAGTTGTGAGCTGCCTGCTGTGGGTCCTGGGAACTGAACTTGGGTCCTCTAGGGGACAGTAAGTGTTCCTTCCTGCTGAGATATCTGATCAGCTGCACTCCAGCTGTCTTGTAGGGCTTCTTGAGAACCCATTTTCATCCTCTTCTCCACCCTTTCCAGGCAATGCTGCATGCAGGAAGCCTCCTTGTCTTTTGCCATAGGGTCTTTTCCCCAGGGTGAACTTTTGCAGGGATGAGCACTGAAGGGGCTCCAGGCTGCAGTTGTGAGCCTTTCCTGGCTCTCTTTCCCGCCAGGCCAGAAACCAGACTCCTGATTGATAGTTGGGAGAGGAACTTCCTCATTCACCATTCCCGGACTCCTGCGAAAGTGCTTGCTCTCTAGCTTCAGCTAGAGCCCAGCACTTCTGAGTTTGTCCTCAGGGAAAGCACTTCCCCAGCCTCAGGCTGCTCTGGTTAGTGTCTCGGTGAGTTTTAAGAGGGGAGAGAGATTTGTGGCATCAAAGACACTCCCTGAAATTTCCCAGGTATGAAACTGAAAACTGTTTGTTTCTTTCCTCCTGGTGTTATTGTTACCGGGGCAAATCAGGCAGCTGGAGAGGAGACTCTTGGAAAGTAAGAGGCCCCCAGGTGGTCCAGAGTTGCATATGGGCTGTATCTATCTGGATTTATTTTCTTTCCTTTTTGGGCTCCTGGGAAAAACTCAGGGCTCTGTTCTGTTAGGCAAGCCCTAAGCGAAGCTTGTTTGATTTTTTTTTCTATCTAAGATAGAGTTTTTCTGCGTAGCCCAGGCTGTTCTGGAAATCACTCTGTAGACCTTTAATTTCAGTTCTGTGGAAGTCGAGGCAGGCAGATCTCTGAGTTGGAGGTCTACAGAGTGTCATCCGGTGTGTGTACGTATTCAGCATTTTATTCTTTTGATGGATTTATTTATTTAAAAAGTTGCTATTATGAATAAAGCTGTTTTTCAAATTTTCCTGCACATTATATTGGGCACAAATACATTTCTTGTGTGAATTCCGAGTATTAGAATTTTCGTGTTGTAAACTATGGATGACTAAGTGTCAGTCTGTAGCTCTGACGTCACATAGACCTGCCATGAGTTATTTTATCTTGCTGCTTCTTTCCCTGATCTTAGGCAGTTTACTATTTTATTGTGTCCAGTCTTTGCATCTGTAAACCAGGCATTGCATGCAGAACCTGTAGGCCAGGGTTTACTCAGGAAAATGTGTGTGTGTGTGTGTGTGTGTGTGTGTGTGTGTGTGTGTGATTTCTAGGAGAGAGAATCTTAATGCAGAAAATTGGCAGTCCCCCAAACAATCAAAGGCTGCTGACATAAAAACGAAGGTCCGTCACCAGCATTCAGATTTGCCCCCACAGACTCTGGGGTCGTGCAAGGTTCCCGGGAACCTCCTCAGCCTTGACGGTTCTGAGGCTGGTGAGGGAAAGGGAGGTGGGAAATCAGCTTGCCAGTGCTGGCGAAGGAAAGAGGAACACCGAAGACTTCTGCTGTCTTTCATGCTTTCAGATCGTCCATGTGCACTTCCCTTGCCTGGGGTACCTCAGGCACAGATTTGGAGGTGTCTGGCCTCTGGTAAAAAGAGCTGTGTGCTAGAAAAGGCCTGGGTGCCTCTTGCGATTGCTCTGAGGTAGTCAGTCAGTAGTCAGCGGACATGACTGTCATGTCTTATTTCCGTCATCATTTCTGGTCGTACACTGCACAAAAGATTTTTTTTCTGGCTGTCCTTTGACTTTATAGTCAGTCATCTGATACAGCCCAGGTGACCTGTAACAGCCACCTTCTTCTCCATAAGGAATCCTCCCTCTGGAAGGGCCTACATCCTGTGGGTCAGCTCTGTTTCCTACCTCCTACCACACTGTATTGCTTATCTAGGCTGGCCTCAGAGTCTGTGTTTGGGATTACCAGCCTGTGCCACCATTTCTGGCTCTGGTTACTTTGCTATAGGAGAGTAAGCTTGAAAAGTCACACTCAAAGGCCTGGGGCTGTTGCCTCTTGGCAGAGCACTTGGCTAGCATGCACCACGCCCTGGATTCATCCCTAGAACTGGAAGAAAAAAGAAAGCTGTGATATCAGTCTTGGAATATCAGCACTTGGGAAAGCTAAGGCAGGAGAGTTAAGAACTTGAGGTTAGCCTGGGCTACCT
>BDUI01022617.1:14258-31219 GCA_002335545.1 Apodemus speciosus
CGTAAGGCACAGTGCATTATGAGGTAATGTCCTGTAGAAAATAAAATCCCACCCTTTTTGGGGTGGTTCATTGGCCTATGCTGCAAGTCTGGGCCTTAGATATTTAGCAGCTCTGTCACTATCCCTTGGGAATATTGAGAAGGGGCTACTGTGAAAGAAGGTTAGAGAAGAACCTGGAAGATTCCTCATTCAGGCCCATGAAGCAGAATATAACCAGACATGTTGGAAATGCTTGGTTATTATTCATTGTACTCAGTTTGGAAGTGTTGACATCGTTATAGGGAAATGTTGCTATGGGCAGAGACCAGAGAACTTAAGGATGAAATATTCTACTTGGAATTTAACATGATACTTGAATGTATGGTCAGAATTCTAGTCCTTTTTCTGTAAGTTCAGATTTCAGAATATTGGGGTGGTAATAGATTATATAGAGCTCATGTCACTGTACCTCTAAATTACAGGGCAGGCTAAGAAGAGTGTTCTAGAAATTTAGAATAGAATAAAATAGAATGTTTTTTTTTATTAAGTTTATTCATGGAGGACACACTGCCAAGATTTCTGACTTCAGTTGGAATCCCAATGAACCTTGGGTTATTTGCTCTGTGTCTGAAGATAACATCATGCAGATATGGCAGATGGTGAGTTGAAATATTTCTTCATAATTCCTGTAAAACCATTTCACTAATGATAGAATATAATAGGAATATTTCATTATTTAGGCGGGTATTAGAATTGTAGGGTGGGAGCAGTTTAAAAAGAGCTTTTCTGAGCCTGCAAGATGAGCCCTGCAGGTAAAGCACTTTTATAAACCATCATGATCTGTGATCCCTGGAACCCATGTAAAAATGATAGGAGAGAACCAACTTGCCCAAGTTGTTTTCTGACCTCCACACATGCACAAGTAGTAACAATTACATAATAGTAACAAATTTCCTAAACTTTTTCCATTTTAACAACCTACCACACTCATATAAACACATACACTGTATGTCATTGTACTGTCAGCTGGGATCTTGATACTGCGTTACACACTAAGGATGTGAGGGAAATAGGAAGGTATTCAAATGAAGTTGACCTTTATAAGGAACACGAAAGATGTTAACCTAGTTAACCATTGCTCCCTCTCAGTGCTGATTGAAGTATAGTGTATGGGTGACTATGTCTAGGCAACTACATGCTGGCAAATAAAGGGTCACTGAAACACATTGACAGTAAATTCTGTTTTTACCTGTGAATTTATTTGGTTATCTCCAGGCTGAAAATATTTACAATGATGAAGAGTCAGATGTCACGACATCGGAGCTGGAGGGGCAAGGATCTTAAACCCAAAGCGTATGAGTTGTTTCTATTGAATGTATTGCTACATGAATGCTTGATTTGTCAAGTGCCAAAAAGGCATTGTATTGTAGGAAATGTAAGTGGGATGGCTTCTGGCACTCTTTATACCCTCTGATTCTAGCACTTTCAAGTGAGCTGTTGCGTACTGTATCATATTGTAGCTATTAGGGGCAAAAGGAATGTTGCTTAAGAATGGACATCATCGTTTTAAAACACACATTGCTGGGTATTGCCTTTGATTCAACTGTCATTTTCTCAAACTTTTAAGTGCTTGCTCAAGTTCCCAAATATGCGAGAATAACTTTTACACTTTTTCCTTCTAACACTTCTTGGTTGTCTTTGCAGAAATAAAGTTTTAAAATAAAGTTTGTTTTGTTCTTTTAGAAGATGGGTCAGGGTGGGTGGGTGTGCATGTTCCTATATATCCTTTATCTGGTAGAAATTGCACGCAATTAGCAAAGAATACACAGAAGCTGTTAATTTCATCATACATATTTACTTAATCTCTACAGAATTGAGTAGATAAAATCAGATTCACGTTAGTGAAAAATCTCTCTACAAAATGTCTTTGAAAAGCAAAACAAGACTGCCTCTTAACAATTCATATCCTCATGAAAGACGTGGGCTGTAAAAATAAAGCAGTGTGTTTAGCACAAACTAGAAGATATCTGCATCATTTTTTCACAGTTATTTCCATCTACAGTCTGAAAGAGGTAGATTTTTTTTTTCTGCAACACCTGAGAATTGAATTGTGATAACCAGGTGTGTGATAAAGGCAGTTGCACACATAACTAAAAAATACAGGTCTCAAGACCTACAAGTCTGAGGATGAATGGCCTGATACCCAAGACCCAAGTTTTCGCTACATTTTGGGGTCTACTGCCACTAAAAATATACATAAAGATTGCATGGTAGTGCACCGTATGCAGTGAGTGAATTCAACATTTAACCTTTTCTGGGCCAGCATAGTAGCATTACAGTGTTCTAGAATATGGTAAATACAGGGCGTGCTACAAAGCCACAACACTGGGCTGGTGAGGTGATCACTTTAAGGGAGGGTATCCTTCTCTGAGGTCCCATCTGTTTATTCACAGGGTAATGGAGGAGAGATTCTGTATATATCTCATACAGAATCTCTATCCTCTAAAGATCTAGCTAAAAATGCATGTAAGCTGAAAGCAGCAGGCCAGGACTATTAATCACATTGCTTTATAAAGCCCTTGAAAATATGCAACAGGTTGAAGATTTACAGTCTTCCACACAGGACAAGCACCACAAATGTGGCAGGCTACACACATGGCTTAATAAAATGTTAAGAGCTGTGTATCCAGCAGACTTATGAAATGTGATCATTAGTAATAATTTCAAAGTAGATTATATTTTTGGGAAATAGGACCAGTATTTCATTTAGTAGCTGAAGGCGGGAGGGTATTTATAAAGAGGCTATCGAAAGGTATTTTTGTTGTTTCTGACATCACTTTGACAGTAGTAAGATTATAAACTATTTTATGAATTTATCTTCTACTTTCTGACCCCTTGATTAACATCACCAGGTACTGTTTTCTGTCTTAATTTTTTAGCAAAGAGAAATGGAATTTATTTCAGTCTAATTCAACAAGTTTCAATCTGATAGCTTTGCTCAGTAGAATATGGTGCAACAGCTTTACTTGAACCTTTAAAAAATTGACTTAAAGCATCTCCATGTAAATTATACCAGAGATAATAAATACCTAGCAATTTCCATGGCTGAGCCACAACTAAGACTTCTTACATGCTTAAAATTTAATTTCCCAATTCAAAGTGTAGAAACAATAATACTGGTTTTTGTTGTAAGTGATAGCATCAAAGAAAGGAGAAATAGACTAGAAAGCTAGATGTCTTTTTGACTATGTAAACAATCTGCCAAGTTTTCCCAAGAGTTAAAAAAAAAAAAAAAGCTGGTTCCAGTGTTTTTACTTTGGAAATGTGCCAATCTATAATTCATATTCTCTATTAGGAAGCAAAATAACTAGTATTCTTTGCTGATGAAACCTATCAACCCAGGAACTCTTATGATAGGCAAGTGCTTGCCACTGCCCTGCTTGGCGAGTCTTTAAAGCAAATGAACACCCAAATTTCACAAAGCTAAAAATGTATGTAGGGGACAGGGCTTTATGTTTTTGCCCTAAAAACTCAAACTACTGCAAGAAAGCTGTTTTCAAGGAATAATCACCCGTTTATGTGAAGTGGAGAATTAACTACCATCCTTTACAGTCATGAGATAGTCCAGATTTTGCGTGTTGTATATATCCTCAAATCTGCTGTTAGGACTAGTTTACAAGTAGCATCTTTGTATGTTTTGTTAGAGCTTAAGGTTATGTGGTTATTTTGGTTCAAATGAAAAATTCCAAGCTTGTTTCTGACCAGTTCCCCAATCTCTTGTATTTAAATGGGTTACTAAAGTATTTTCCTTTGACTCTAAAAATCAAGGAATCATCAGGAGAATATAATTTCTCTAATGGCCTTGTTATGAAAGTGTGCAAGGAGCAGGAAGAGAAAACAAAGATGGCATGCACTCCAACAAAGAGGGAAAATGAGGCAGATGTGCAACATAGTTGAGGGAAATTCATAGAGTAAAACTATTCCAAACTGCTAAGCAGCCTCCTGTACCACATAAGTCCAGTAGTTCTAAGAAAATACAGATATGGTAGAAAAAGTAAGAAAATTTTCACCACAAAACCAATAGTTACTACTAACAGAGGAAGTTATACACAAAATATATCTCTCAATACAGTGACCATACTTCACCCTAGTCAACTGACTCAATGCCTTGAGTAGCAGAACCTGAAGATGAAGGCTTTTGTGCAGCACTCACTGACTTGGCCCTAGCCTCCAAGTGCTTTCCCAGGGCTCTTGAAGTGTTCGTCTCTTTGAAGGAATCCAGGACAGCACAGGGCTGTGTTGCAGGTGACACCAAGTCCCCATCTGCTGCTTTGGTAGAGACCTGCTCTTTCAGGACTTCGACCTTCTCGTTGAGCTCATTTCTCTCTGTCTGAAGAGCCCTGCACAGCTTCTCTAACCGTTCCAGTTTTATTTGAAAGGCCTTGTACTCTTTATCACGGACAGTTTTCTGTTGTGTGTTTTTTTAAAATGAAAAACAAAACCAGTCGAGAGTTCCATAACCTCATTAAATACAAATCAGGTATTGCTTGTAAACAAAATAACTGAGCTGAAGCACATTGGAAATCTGTTATTGTCTACTATACATGTTTAGATTACTCAGAAACCTAACGCCCAATCTAGTTTACCTTGACTGCACATGCATATTAAATATAGGACAGCTGTTTAACATAATGTTTTAAATTCTGTTTCTTAAAAATAGGTAAAATCCCCTTAAAGTTGATAAAAATTTCATGTTAAAGAAATTAAAGGTAGGTAGTTGTCAAAAGCTTGCAAAACCTGAGAGCTTGATCAGAGTAAGACATTTTTTTTCTTTTTTGGTTTTTTTGAGACAGGGCTTATGTAGCTCTGGGCTGTCCTGAAAATCAAAAAGTCTACCTGCTTCTGCTTTCCAAGTACCCGGATTTGAGGATGTATACTACCACTGCTGGGCCAAACAAGATTTTTTATGCAATTGTGGTCCAACATTTTGAACATGGCCAAAATGTATCTTGTTAACTTTTCAGGTAAAAAGTCATTGAGGTTGTTTGTTAGTAGTCACATTTGGAAGTCTCTAATGAATGCACATTCCTAGGCTTGGACTTTTAGCATCTCTTGGTTGGTGGTTTAAAGGCAAGGTCTCACCATGTAACCTTAGCTGTAACCTTAGTGTAGTTCAGACCAGCCTTGAACTTCTAGATGTCCCGTTTTTGCCTCGAGTGTGCTGTTAAAGCATGCACCACCAAGCCCTGCCATATCTTAGATGCAGGTACTTGACCTAACTCAGGCCTAGTGGCTGGTATCTTATAGGAGAGAATCTGTTATAGATTCAAGTTTGAGAAGGTAATAAAAATTCCTGGTCCTTCATTCAAGGCCTACCTCTATCCAGCTATGAGAAAAGGCTGGCTATTCAGTAACTTCCATGCTATGCATAACTAACGACAGACCCTAATCTTACCTCTTCGGCCATCTGCAGAAGTGCTTTATTATTGTTTTCCCATTTGGTACGCCATATTATTGTTTCTTTTTCCAGTTTTTTAATTTTCTTTGTCATCTGTGAATGAACATAATTACAACTTTAAAATCCTAAGTTAACATGTGTGAATGTTTTGGCTGCATATACAACATATGTGTCTGGCCTCGGGGTGAGGCCATCAGATCCTTTGGAACTGGAGTTACAGATAGTTGTACAAGATGTGGGTGCTGGGAACTAGACTCCATTCCTCTGCTGCAAGAATAAGTAAGCTTAACTGCTGATCCATCTCTCCTACTCCTGAATTTCATCCTGTTACTATGGGCTTTCCAATCACCATAGAGGATTGTCTCTGACTTCCAAGACTAAATTCTGATGTCCTACCACAATATCCAATCATTTGAGAACTAGAGGTAGTAGAATTTAGTTAACACTTTGGGAGAAATTAAGGCTGTTTTGGAACCTGTTGTGACCAGGCTGACCTAGAACTCAAGACATCTGTCTGCCTATGCCTTTGATGTGCTGGGATTGAATGTTCCAGGGAAAAGGAACATTTCTTAACCCTTTGTTATGAGAATATATTTTTAGAAGTTGAGAATGAATTGATCTATGCCTATTAATGTCATTCTCAGTATTCCTTTGTCTACTGGGTTCACACCAGCTATGATGTGGTGTGTCTGAGCTAGGTGCTGTTAAGCGAAATAGTAAGACTGACCAGAGTAGTTGGGGAGTCTGTCTTGAATTATGTTCCACTTTAACAGTGAGCATGTGCTGGAATCCAGCTAATACTTACTGTGCCTAACAGTTACCTCTACCCCTCGATCAGATTATCAACTCAAAGAACTGGTAGGCAGAACAAATCTGCTCACAGAATTCTCCAGATTACTAGGTCTAAAAATACCTCAAGGTGGTTATCTGAGCACTGTTTAGTTCATAAACATGAAAACATGTTTAATGTGCTAAACACTACCAGAAATTGGTGGGTCTTTACTATTTTAAAGTCCACCAAGCTTGACAGACCTTAGTTTGATGTTGTAAGGAGAGAATCTACTGACGGAATTAGTCCGCTGTCCTACCATAACGGGACGTGTACAACACAATAGGTAAATGGGGGTGGAAGTGCACAGTCAGCAACGTAACTACAATCACGTTTTTAAAGATTTATATTTTATTTATGTGTATGTCTGTGTGTACACGGCCATGGATTTCCTGGAGCTGGAATTACAGGTATTTATGAGCAACTTGAATGGGTGCTGGAACTGAACTGAGCCCTCTGGAAGAGTAGCAGGCACTATTAACCACTGAGCCATCTGCCTACCATATAGATTTATTTTTCTTAATGTTTATTCAGGTGTGTGTGKGGGGGGGAACATCTGCACAGCAGCATAATAATGCCTACAGACACCAGAATAGGGAGGGCATCAGATCACCTTGATGGTGAGCTACATGGGTGCCTCTGCAACCGCAACCAGTGTGCTAATGTAATGGAGATGACCCAGAGCGTGCATTCTTGGTTACTAAGATGGAATAATGGTCATGGCTCATGCCATATATTATGGTACTTTTCAGCACCACTTTGAAAAATACTCCATTATATAGTCTGAGTGATGTGTACCTGTAGCCCCATTACCTGAGCTAGGAAGGCTGAGGATTGAGGCAAAAGGGCTGCCTGAGTCCTAGAATACAAGATGGGCCTTGGCATCACAGTGGTGGCAGGGGAGGGGGGCAGCGGGGGCAGAACATGCAGTAGTAGAGCATCAGGGTCAGGTCAAGCTATACCAGTCTGGGCTACAAGGTCTGATTCGGTCTTTTAAAATTTTATTTATTATTACATATGTAAGTACACTGTCACTGTCTTCAGACACACCAAAAGATCCCATACAGATGGTTGAGAGCCACCATGTGGTTGCTGGGAATTGAACTCAGGACCTCTGGAAGAGCAGTCAGGCCTCAAGATCAGTTTTGTTTTGTTTTAATGAAGGAAAAAGATTTTGTGAAAGGAATGGAAGCCTGTAAAGTTATTTTCTAAAAATAAAAATTTACAGTAACTAATAAGACAGAATACTAAAAGTATAAAGATTAGCTTTTTGGGGACACATTAAGGAATAAAGTGACCAAATAGAGCCCTATATTTGGAAAGGACAGTCTCATTAACAATATAAACTCACCCAAGTAGTAATAAAGAACTCATAAGATCCCTTTTATATTTCAGTCTACTAAAATATATAAATACCTTTTCCATTTCCTGCCTGAAGGTTGTAAAAAGTTCATTGCTTTTTGCCATAGTAGTCTGGAATTCTTCAAATTTATCCATATAAAGAGAAAGCTACAGAACAAAATAGAAAGTCAGTTATTCTGAGTTCTAGGTAAACAATTCAAACTCAAACTCTACATGATGAGGGTAAAATGTGATAGCTAAAGTTCTAATAACTCACAGAGATGCAGTACTTAGGAAACTTATTATAACTTCATTAATTAAAATCCAATGGACATGGTAGTTATAAATTTCACACACCTGCTAATGTTTTGAATCTGATCCCTACTTACATTTGAAAATTGTAAAAGACCAGCTCTTAGCTTACTATTGAGGATATCTTCTGAGTAGAGGCATGAAGGTAGTTGGTGACAATGAGATGCTCAAGGAAAGAACAAAAACTAGGAAATGGTAGTTTTTCTTTTAAAGGAATTTGTATTCAAGACAAACTTAAAAATAACTATAAAAAAGTCTCACACACTGTACCCATAGTAAAAGCATCCAAAGAGAGAAGACTGTGAGAAAAGAAAAGCTTTAGTTCAAGGAGGAGGCCACCCTTCAAAGATATGTCATTTATTACAAGGAAACAAGTTCAGAGGATTATATTTCTCCCAAGAGCATAAAATATAAAGGGGCAGGCTAGAAAGAGTGCTTGCTGTTGTTGCAGAGGACCTGGGTTTTGGTTCCCAGAGCCTGAATGGAGGCTCACAACTATCTGTAACTCCTGATCTCTGCAACAGGCACTTATAGGCAAGCAGCCTAAGTACTCATACACATTAAAATTGTAATATTAGGAAGTAGAAGGCTTGTCTAGGGCTACAGTTTAGCAGCAGAGTGTTTGCTTAGTGTAAAGTTCAGTCTCCAGTAATGAACCAAATAAAGGGGAGGAATATAATTTAGATACGAAAAAAACCACTTACTCAGTGATGTGATAGGAATATATTAGGAAACATCAAATAAAATGTGGGAGGCTGGGGTGGGATATCATGGAAGATGGCACCCACACACAGTTCCAGGGTAAGTGGCACTTGAAGTAGGTGCTACTGTAGGGGAAGCAGTAGCAGACAGCTCATCAGGCTACAAGTAATCACTGGGAGTGTAGCAAAAGAACAGGAACTGCAAAAGAATGCAGGATTGAGCAAAAGTGAGGCTGATGGCCTGAAGTTAGGCAACGGCAGTACTCGAAGAGCACTTTTGCACTCGTAAGATACTCCAGTAGTGTCAGTGAGGTTTGCTCTAACTGAAGATGGGACATCCATGTAAAAGCCAAATCGTTAAGAGTTCAGTGCTGGCCCACGGTAGTGAATAGATAGATGGCAACTACCCATAAGGATCAAGGCACAGCAATTACTGGCAACTGCTATATAACAGAGCAGCAAATGAAATCAACTCATGGAAAGGACGGTAATGTTCAGGTAACAAAAGAAATGACAGCAAAGGTCCTAGACAGCATGTAGAAAGCCTTGAGTCTCGTCTCCATTCACTAGGACAACTGAATGTATAGGACTGACAGATTTGAATTTCCTACTGGCAATGATTATAACCTACTGTGAAAGTTCCAGAGACTTCTGATAAACATCTGTTAAAATGTATTCTCATTCATATTCTCTCTCTCTCTCTCTCTCTCTCTCTCTCTCTCTCTCTCTCTCTCTCTCTCTCTCTCTCTCTCTCTCTCTCTCTTTCTCTCTCTCTCTCTCTCTCTCTCTCTCTCTCTCTCCTTTTTTGGGTTTGTTTGTTTGTTTTTTCCCAGACAGGGTTTCTCTGTGTAGCCCTGGCTGTCCTGGAACTCACTCTGTAGACCAGGCTGGCCTCGAACTCAGAGATCCACCTGCCTCTGCCTCCCAAGTGCTGGGATTAAAGGCGTGCGCCACCAACGCCTGGCATGCATACTCTTAAGGCTATCTTTGTATGAAGTTAGTATCACCAACACAGTAAAATGTCCCACCCTACCCCGCAACAGTATCCATAAGTGGTACTTATAAAGATTCATGCCAGGTTTAATGTATTAGTGTATTTTAGGGTCCTACTTTAAAGAGATGTAAAGCTTAGTTTCTTTCAATAGAGCGTAACTAGCTAAAAAGCACTTACATTCACCTATTAAGATAGGGAATCCTTGTACTTTCTCAAGTAAGGAGATGGATGGTACACCCTACAAGTATTCTAAACAGGTTGTAACAACCTGCATAGTGTAGAATGAAAAGGGAGGGAAAGCCTTGGCTAAAAGTATTTCACAAAACTACCTTCAAGAGGAACTATGAATACAAGTGGTATTAAAACAGCTTAGGTAACAAATAGCACAAAATTAAGGTATGTGAAACTGTAACATTCTTTAAATCTGGAAGCTTGCTGGTTTTCCCTTAGTGTGGGATATGAGGTAAGACACTTCAGAATATACTGGAACAGAATATACTTGTCAGGCCTACTTACCATTAATACACACCTTCCATCATAGAAAGTAGACATGGCTAAATACTTTATTATTTTACTGCTTAAGTAGAAAAAGGTACAGTGTAGGCCTAAAACAATTTACAAACTTCAGGCTTTAAGGATGGTGTTTTGGGTGAAAATAATCATGTCTGATATTAGCATAAAACATAGTTAAGTACCTTAAACATGGCTGAGAAAGTTTTTCTACTATCCGAGGGACAATACAAGATGAGGTAAAAGGGTAAGAAGTGTCTGGGACCTTGAAAAATGAGTACCATTAAAGATGGATAACTAACCGTCACAGTTTGGTTAGATTTGAGATTGGGAGCCACTACAACTAAGACAGGTCTTTTAGTACTAAAACCAGGGACACTCAAATTTGGATGGTTACCCTAAATGAAAAGACACTTCTAAGAGATATTTAAGACTGCATTGTGTCAGCTCTTGCTTGGAAGAAGCAAAACCACATTAGAGGAGTTTCCAGGTATGTATTAAATGAGAGTCATTTTTATTACACATTCTGCTGTCACCAACTATCAAGTTACCTGTTGTTTTAGTTGTACTTCTTGCTGTTTCATTTGTTCATATTTGTGCCTGGATTCTGTTGCTTCTTTTAATAACTAAAAAACAGAAACATCCTTGCAAAAGTACTAATAGCAATTACAAATATGAACATAATGTCAAATACCATAGTTACTCCACATCCTTCAGCTCAGTATTTTACCAAGAATGACTACCCTACAAATGGAATAACTTTTTTCCACCAGTCACCATTTACACACACCTTCCATCATTAGGAAGTACACATGGCTGAATATTATTTTTACTACTTAAGTAGAAAAAGGCACAGTGGAAGTCTAAAATGATTTACAAGCTTGAGGATTTAAAGATGGTGTTTGGGTGGTTTTGGGTAAAAATAAGCACATCTGATATTAGCAGAAAACATAGCTAAGTGCCTCAAACATGGCTGAGAAACCTTCTTTACTATCTAAGGAACAAGATAAGATGGGGTGAAAGGGTATGGAGGAAAGCAGTAAAGTTTAGAAAACAAACAAAAGGAAATGGGTGGAACACTGGAGATGTGCTTGCTTTATGGGCAGAAAGCCCTGGGTTCAATCCTCAGGACTCCCTAAATTCAGTATGGTGGTTCAAGGAGTTCAGGTCATCCTCCAGCCAGGGCTACAATATGAGACCCTGACACAACAAAAATGAAGGGGGGTATGTCCTTGTTGGAGACCCTGTCTTAATAAAATTAAAATTGCACTAAAAAAATAAATCGCTTCCCTAGTGTCAACTTGTTCAAAAACAAAACAAGGGCAAGGTATGGTTAATACATGCCTTATTAATCCTAGCACTCAAAAGACAGAGGCATGTGGATCTGAGAATAGAAATAAGTAGCCAAAAGCCTTCTAGTGCTTTTCTATCATACCCCAGGAGTAACATGGAATGTTTTAGTTAAAATACTGGCAATACCTTGTCCTTTTTTTTTTTTCTTAAGGAACAGAACTTACAAACTCTCTCTCTCTCTGATGTTTTTCATCAGCTTCTTTTATCAGCTGTGTTGTTTGCTGAAGTTTGGCATCCACAAGCTGTTGTTGCAATTCCTTGTGTTTGAATACTTTATCAATATGCTATGGAAAAAGAATTCCTTCCATCACTTCATGAAGACAGGAACACAATAGGGAGGAAATATAAGATGGTACAACACTCTGCTTATCCTGCTTTCCTATTAATAGCACATAGGTAAAAATACTAGGTCTTTCTGTCTCTGCACCTAAAGTAGTGTTTGATGTCACCTGCAAGAGCACTGCCCTTTGGTCAGCCATGTTGGAGCTAGGCATCATCACAGGACAAAGAAGAGCTCAAACTAATAGATCTGTACATACACAGTGCTTTTTCTGCCCATTGCTTTTGTCCTACCCATTACATTTTGCTAAATTCATCAGCTGAAGGCAGTATCAGACAACTTAAATGATATGAGTCAAAGCCAAGCTAATGTGTGACACCTAGGCGAATTTCTGTCCTGCTAAATCTCAATGCCAGTATCTGATATAATCATACCCAGGTTTGCTGAGCTGTGAGTAGTTGAACCACATAAGGTGCTTGGTTCCATACAGACATTTCGCAAAAGCTCGTATTTCCAAGAAGAACAGGTAAGTGGCTAACTATATACACTAAAGCCATCAAAACATGCATGCCTTTTTGGAGCTAGAGAATTAGGGTTCTTCAAGTTACAGTGTGATATGTTACAGGGCAGTGAGGTAGCCTAGGTATAAGAACATGGCAGGTGATTTCTCCACTTATGAATATGAGCATGACATGGTATTAATCACAATAGGATTCAAACAGAGTTTTATAATTTGCTATTTCTATGAGGAAGCAGACAGCCTACTAATGAAACTAAAAGAATCATAAGAAAATGGGGGGGGGGTTGACTGATGGCTCAGTAGTTAAGAGTACATGGCTGCTCTTCCAGAGGACCCAGGTTCAATTCCCAGTACCCCCGTGGCCACTCACAACTGTCTGTAACTTTAGTTCTAGAGGCTCTAACACCCTCACACAGACAAATATGCAGGCAAAAAATGAGGCCCATGCCTTAACCCCAGTAGGAAGACCTTAGTAAACCCAGTAGGAAGACCTTAGTAAACTCAAGGCCAGCCTAGGCTACGTGGCAAGCTCCAGGACAGCCAGGATTACAGACAAAACCAAAAAGAAAGAAAATCAGAGCTTTAATAATTTAATAATAAAATTTACCCTGTATGACAACAAAACCACAAAACTATTTAATAAGTTCTTCAATAATAAAACAGGACAAAGAAATCTTATATTTTGGAGATGAGACATAAACTAGTGAAACAGATAGGCTTTATTTGGTTCTTAATTCAGAATTTTGTTACTAATAACAGAAAAACAGGAAGGGTTAAGAGCTGTTGCTGCTCTTCTTGTTGCTCTTGCAGAGGACCCAACAATAGGCAGCTCACAACTGCATGTAATTCCAGCTCCAGGGACTCCAATATCCTCTTCTGACCTCTTGGAGCACCCATACACATAAAATTTTAAAAGAAAAGCCAATATATTCTAGCAGTGATTAGATTTAGCATTAAATAACCACTTTTTAGATGTGAAAATTATATGGTCAAAAAGAACTTTGATTTATACACTAAATATCTACAAATGGGGCTTGAGATGGCTTAGTGGTTAAGATCACTGGCTGCTCTTTCAGCGAATCTGGGTTGAAATCCAGCACTCACATGGTGCCTTGTAGCCATGTGTTGACTCCAGTTTCAGGGATCTGGCTCCCTTCTAGCCTCCTTGGGCACCAGGCACATGTGCATAGACACATGTGAACACAACATCCATACACATAAGATAATTTACATTTTTTTCAGTGAGTTCAAGACAGGAGCTATGGACATGGCTTAGCCATTAAATGCAAATGCTGTTCTGAGCTTGGTTCCCAGCACCCACATTGGGTATCTCTCAGTCGCCTGTAATTTCAGTTGCAAGGGATGTAATATCCTCTTCAGGCCACTGTAGCCACTGCACTCATGTGTGACTCCATACCCAGACAAAGACAAACATATATACATATAATTTAAAATAGACTTGAAAAACTTACAAGTTCAAGGCCATACTGGGGGAAAAAAAAACCTGAA
Organism: Apodemus speciosus; assembly: GCA_002335545.1. Taxonomy (NCBI): domain Eukaryota; kingdom Metazoa; phylum Chordata; class Mammalia; order Rodentia; family Muridae; genus Apodemus; species Apodemus speciosus. The sequence continues at coordinate 28,045 of BDUI01022617.1, forward strand.
ATCTTAGCACTCAGGAAGCTAAGAGTGCATCTGCCTTGAGATCCAGGCTAGTCAGGAATACAGTGAGTTTCAAGTCAGCCTGGGGCCACAGATAAAGATCATACCTAAAACAACAACAACAACAACAACACTCACAAAAGGCCAGGTGTTGTGATGTATGGCTTTTATCCCAGCACTCTGGAGGCGGAAGCAGGCAGATCTGAGTTTGAGGCCGGCCTGGTCTACAGAGTGAGTTCCAGGACAGCCAAGGCTATACAGAGAAACCTGTCTCAAAACACTCCCTGCTCCCACAAAAAACAAAAACAAAACAGACTCACAAAAGACAGAGGCCTGGGGTATAAGTTAAATAATAAAACATACGTAGCATATACAAGGTTCCTGGGATGGATTCCAGCACAAAAAAAAAAAAAAAAAAAAAAAAAAAAAAAAAAAAAAAAAAGATAAAAAAAAAATAGGGTTGAAGATATCTAGCTCAGTAGCAGAATGTCTTCAGAGTATGGCCAAGGCCCTGGATTTAACCAAATAGCACAATTAACCAAAAACCTAAGTAAAAAGGAAATTTGGTTTTTAAATGTAAGCTTATTTTACATATGTCTGTGAGCAGCTATTTGGGAGGTTAAAACATGAGGATCTTTTTAAGCCTATTAATTGGAAGCCACCCACAGTGATAAGCAAAACCCAAGCTGAATGACAAAACAAACAAACAAACAAAACAAAGCAAACCCTGAAACACAGATATAATGAAATGGCTACAGATACTGTATAATCACAAATGTTTGAGATGCAGGGCATTGTGGGGCCAAATACTTAGTCAGGATAAGAAAACAATCTGTTATTAGAACTGCCACCTTCTAGTATTACATGGAACTAGTATTTAATAAGACTCCTGGAAATTATCTTACCTATACATGCAGATAGATTCTTATTCCTCCTGGTTATGTGATGGTCTGATTCTTTCCTTAATCAATAAACCCACTTCTGCTCCACATGGACAGAAGTTCTAAAACATCCTGCAGCAATACTTTTACTATAGTAGTAAACAGAGAAGTTGCTACTCACAGTGAGAAGCAGTAGAAAACAAGCTAGTACTATTACCTCTTCCCTTAGTGCATACTGCTCAATAAGCTTCTTCAGCTTCTCTCCCAGTTCAATGTTCTCCTGTCGCAGTTTGGCATTGTGTATGTCATGCTGTTCCAGCTGAGCTTGGATTTCGTTTAGAGTTAACTGGAAATGTGCTGTTGCTTCTTTCCGTCGTTCTTCCTCCTCTCGTGCCTGCTGCATATTTTCCTCCTTAGTATCCAAAAGAATTTCTGTTAATAGGAGACCTATGGGCAAAATGCTCAAAGGAGCTAGGGTGGCCAGGCTACTCAGGAGGCTGAAAAGGAGATCCCAGGTTCAAGGCCTGCCTAGGCTTACAGAATGAGTTAAAGAACAGTCTGGGCAACTTAGTGAGACCCTGTCTCATGCAAAAAGAAAATGAAGGAGAAATGGTTCAATTGGTAAAGTGCTGCTGCCCAAGTGTAAAGACATGAGTTCAAATTAATACCCACATAAAAACTAGAGGATGGCAGCCTGCCTTTAATCCTAGCTCTGGGGGATTCCACATACACACCACTACAGCCAACACACAAATGGACACACACCCCCAAAAAGGTTGGAGATGCAGCTCAAGTAAAAAAGTGTTTGCCTAGCATGTGGGGGGAAAAAGCTGCTGTGATATATGCTTACTACCACTGCCCTGAAATCTTATGTCTAAGGTACAGTTTGACCCCCTTACTTAGGACCAAAAGCTTATTTAAACCCGTCTTTAATCCCAGCACTTGGGAAGCAGAGGCAGGTGGATTTGAGGCCAGCCTGGTCTACAGAGTGAGTTCCAGGACAACCAGGGCTACACAGAGAAACCCTGTCTCGAGGAAAAAAAACAACAACAAAAAGATCAAATTATAAAGCTTCAGGGCTGGAAAGCTACCTCAGTGGTTAATACTTATTCTTGCAAAGGACCTAGGTTTGACTGGCAGCATCCACATGGTAGCTCACAACCATCCATTAACTCCAAGTTCAGGGTAATTACAATTTCTGATTTCTGATACCTGCTTCTGAYCTCTACAGCCAGCAGCTCTATACTGGTGCACAGATATATATGCAGGCAAAACATTCTTATAGGTAAGTATGTTTTTAAAAATAAATTAATAGCCAGGCGGTGGTGGCACACGCCTGTAATCCCAGCACTCGGGAGGCAGAGGCAGGCGGATTTCTGAGTTCGAGGCCAGCCTGGTCTACACAGTGAGTTCCAGGACAGCCAGGACTGTTTCACAGAGAAACCCTGTCTTGGGGGAAAAATTAATTAATAAATATGAATGATCAATAGTAAAAAAGTTCAGGGGTTAAGAGCATTTTTTGTTGTTTTTCCATAGGACCCAAATTCAGTTCACAGCATCCAAATCAGTTGGCTTAGAACCACCTGTAAGTACAAGGGATTAAGGTTCCCATCAAGAGCATATAAATCACAGACACACACACACACACCATAAATAAAATCCTTTTTAAAAAATAGGAAGCAAGGGAGCTGGAGAGATGGCTCAGGTTAAGAGCACCGACTGCTCTTCCAGAGGTTCAAGTCCCAGCAACCACATGGTGGTTCACGACCATCTGTAATGAGAGCTGGTGCTGTCTTCTTGCCTGCAGGCATACTCGCAGGCAGAAAGCTGTATACAGGGGCTGGAGAGATGGCTCAGTGGTTAAGAGCACCGACTGCTCTTCTTGAAGTCCTGAGTTAAAACCCCAGCAACCACATGGTGGCTCACAGCCATCTATAATGAAATCTGATGCCCTCTTCTGGTGTGTCTGAAGACAGCTACAGTATACTCATATACATAAAGTAAATAATTCTTCTTTTTATTTTTTAAAAGGAAGCAAATGATAACTCCCATCTGGTGAAAAATCCATGTCCTAAGTTAAATGCTGCTGGACCTAAATCCTTGGGACGTAGATGGCAGAGATGACATTTGCTCAGAGTCCCAGCTCAGCGCCCTGCCCGACAGGCCAGGCCAGTTACAGTGTTAAGAGGCAGATTCTTGCCGGGCGTGGTGGCGCACGCCTGTAATCCCAGCACTTGGGAGGCAGAGGCAGGCGGATTTCTGAGTTCGAGGCCAGCCTGGTCTACAGAGTGAGTTCC
>BDUI01022621.1:0-12632 GCA_002335545.1 Apodemus speciosus
CATATAAAGGGTACTTTACATCAGGAAGCCTTCATTATACAGAACGGGGAAACAGTGCAGGAAAGGGAAATCCAGAAGACACTGTGGTTGTACATAGGAAAGTCGTGGCTGCTCTAGTTGTAGTAGTGCTGCCGTGACCCCAGCCACATGAGCTGTCTTCACAGGTAAGCTTGTCTACAGCACAGGAATATTTACTGCTGCGATCCTGGCTACGCTCAGTGCTCAGTCTTGCGAAGTTTCATCAACTTGGCTTCATGATTCTCACTTTATCGTGACTCTCCAGTACATAGTGTGATGTACTGTCCAGTTGTGTCTTTAGGTCACAATCACCTTCATGTATAGTATGTGCATTCGTAGACATTCGAGTCCTTGAACAGTCTGACTATGAAATATATACCCTCTGCCCAATCTGGTTCTTCATTATAAAGACAGTCACCTGCTGCAATGCCTTTACAAACTGTTCTATAGRAGAGAAAGAAACTGAACTGCCCCTATATGGGTATCATTTATGAAGTTACAATGCAACGAATCCATTTGGGGACGGGATTATCATGAACAAAATGAGTTTTCCTAATTTCATCCATAGCTAGTGGAGTTGCTAAGATTGTTGCTCAAGTGTAGATTTTTTTTTGTAAGTGACCAGGTGTCAGAGCAGTGTCACATTCCAGTGACAATAAGTGACACTGGCTATGCAGACAGCTGGGCAAACCTTGGAAGCATTGCTCTGATGACACTACTGGGGTCCACACTCTTCTGTATGCTTTTGGTACTTTTATCAACTTACAGTGACAGGTTGAAGGGGATAAAATACAACCTGAGAGAACAGAAACTAGCCGTCCCACCTATTACACATGAACACAGCTTGTAAAGAAAGTCTGGGCCTGTTGAAACAGTGTTGGCACTGTCTCTCTAGGAGGAAGTAACTGCAATGAATCTGGGTCAAGATTCATTAGAGAATATAGTATTTATACTACTGCATCACAAGATGTGAGAGTGGCACCTCCTGTCACATCTGCAGCCACGGCTCAGTGTAATCAGAGTCAGGGAGGAAAAAGACCAAATAAGTCATTGTGCTTCTTAAAACACAACTTGATATTTTTTGAATCTTTCAAATTGTTCACCAAGTATTTGTGCTTGATACTCCTATGATGAAGTGACCTTTAACATACTGCATTGTTAGTGTCAACATACACAACAAACGTAGTCAATCTGAGTACAGATGCCAAGCCCCACTGAGACTGAAAGAAGTGCTCCCCATGCTTATCAACCTGTGGATTTCCGTTCAAGAGAATGGATCCAGTTATCCCCAGTATTAATTTTTTTCTTTGTAAATTAAACCAGATAATACAATTTAAGATTTCCTTGAGTGAAAAAGATACATATTTTCAATCTAGATTAAGCCCTAAATCAACAGCCTTCATTTTTTTTTTTTTTTTTTTTAGTGTGGATTTCATGGGAATTCTTAAGGCATCCTGAGCCATGACTTCTGTTTTACTGTCTTGGGAGAGCAGATACCTTTGAAAACCAAGAATGCCAACAAAGTGAGGGAGCAGTAACTATCCATTTCTAACTCCAGGCATGTGGCAGCATGCAGTTTCTTTATATTTCTCAAATATAATAGCTGTTAATTTAAAAAGTGATACATTCCACACATTCCAGTTTTGTTTTTAGCTGCCTTGTGTGCTTGAAGGTTATGTTGAAGTGTAGTTTTGTTTCTGCTGTCCGACAGCACAGGTTCTGTGCCTGYGCTCACTGCCCTCTGCTTGRCACCTCCAGCCTATGTGGCTGTCCAGGCCTGCGGAAGGCCTGGAGGCCGCCGGACACTGACCAGTGAACAGGGCGAAGGGCTTCTGGCTCCTGAGGACAGGACAGACAGGTKCTTTTCAGAATTGGTGACTAGCTTTTTGGCAACTTAAGTTTTTACTGTATAAGTAATTTTAAGAGTCTCTAGTGCTTAAGGTTTGGTACCAACTCTGAAGGACACAAGCTCCAGCTCACAGTGTTAGTACAACACTATTCTACGTTAACCTCACCACCTTGGCTTTTACCCCCAAGACATTTAAATACTTTCCCTTTTTAGTCACTATAATTATCATTTGAAGGGGAGAAAATTAGTTTTTAAGATAGCCACTTACAGATAACTAGTTTTCAATATTTAAACTTTTTAACACAAGAAAGTTGTATCTTAAAAATTACTAAAAATACTTATTTTTACCAGATAATTAAAGTAATAGAGATGACAGTGGGTTTTTCAAAGTCCTCCAAAATTAAGGTGCTCCTACCCAAGGATGGCATATCTTCCAAAGGGCTAAGAACTGTTCTGGGTTCCTTCTGTGTTATTTTGATGTTATAAATAATGCCGAATTTGTCTAAACAGAATTGAGAGGTCATAGAAATTCTAACGGGGTAACAATTCCAAGGTTCAGATCAACAGGGATCCAGGTTTCAGAACCTGGATGTTAGTGTGGATTTGTTCATCAGACTTTGAACAGAACATTTTGCCACCTTTGCTACTCAAAACCAATTTTATGTTACGAACACAGGGCAGTGTTTAAGCAAGTAAAAAAAAAATCTATTCAAACATTTTCATATATCTTCAGAAATCAGAAATCGCATTATAACTGATGTAATCCCAGACTTTACTCCATTTTACTAATTAAAACCAATGGTTCTGTGGTTAGGTGACAAAACAGGTACTATTTTTGTTATACATGAAAATGGTTTTCTCTTTCTTAAAAATCCCTTTCAAATTAAAAACACCTTTTGGAATATATGTTACTTTTTAATATCCACTTTACATTATCTGTAATATGTAACCTCTCTCCAAGTTTACCCAAAGGGAAATGCAAAAACTGAATATCCCACCATCTTTTAAGATGGTCCTTTTAAAATCCAATGAAAACATGTTACACCTTTAAAACTCTAGCCATAAAAATTACAAATGTTCAGTGCCCTTAGGAAGTCTATATGTTAAAGAAACCTAAAATCTAGGTGAATTTAATGAAATAGCATACTTCATACCTATACAATGTAGGGAGCAGGGCAGGGCCTATATCGGGTTTTCTCTGAAGTAAACCGTTTTAGAGAGCTATCTGCTATTATTCCCCAGTGCCTTGAACTCTTTAGAGGAATAGCTTTTAAAAACAACAAAAAACTACAAGTAAAYTTTTGAGGTGCTAATGAAAGAGGAGGAAGGTAAGTACTTTTGAAGTTTGGGTAGAAATGGGGAAGGGGTGACTCTTACAAAAGTTTTTTTTTTTTCATCCATCCACATGGAATTTGGCTGTTTCCTCTCAGAGATGTTTAGAAAAGCGGTTCAGGTCACCACCAAGCCATACTTCAGATCTGGCCGAATCAGGAGCATGCTGTTCATAAACTATAAATTTCAAACAAGGGGTTAAAAATCAACTTCCTTTTAAAGAATTCAACTTCTTAGACATGGTTGCAGCAGGAGGGGATACATTTTTAAAAAACTATCCATTAAATTTGTTACAACACCAAAACCTGCCATTTTTCCTAATTCCACCTCCTAGTTCTTCCTGTATTTGTAAATAGTCCCTCTTAGAAAATAAGCATTAACTAGAATGTGTCAAATGACTTTGCTTGGTTTTACTATCAGCCACTAGTGAACTCTTCTTCCTGAGATGCATAAGGTAAAATATGATTAGCTTGTGCTAAGTGTTGTAAAAATACTGTTCACTGTTTTCAAAGAGAATTGCACAGTATCTTTAACTGGGGTTGTCCTCTTCTGTTTCTTTTTAAAAAAAAAAAAAATGGACTTAAGGCTCACTCTGATTTCCAGCTGTGGGGATTCTGTCATAGATATAATGTAGAAATATACTTTTTTAAAGCATGAAGATAACAAAAATGTACCTGAAAGAGGACAGTATTCAGAGGATTATGCACAGCTTGATAAGTATGAAGTTGTGGTTTTCTTTCAGCCCTGTTGCTATTATTTTCTTCTGCATAAATGTACACTCATTTCATTATGTGCCTTGCTCCCTGATTGTGCAAAGCTATATATATACACACAAATATATATATATATATATATATATGAGAGAGATATATTCATTCAGTACTACTGATGATGTTTTTGTTCTACTGCTGGATTAAGTTATTGTCTGAGTTACACTTGCCACGTGTCATAAACTAYTGTAATGACTTAATTAGGAGAGTGGTCATACAGCCAGAGTAAATTTGTTTTTCCAGTTATATTATTTTGTCATCTRTCCCAATTCTTAATAAAAAAAATTACATAGATTCCATTTAAACAAAGGATTTCAAGTGTTTTGGATGAGCACTATTAAGAGCCTGGTTTTGTAGGGTGGGAGAGATGACTCAGCTGTTAAGAATGCTTTCTGCTCTTCCAGAGGACCAGAGTTCAATTCCCAGCACCCTCGTCGGGCAACTCAAAATCACCTATAACTCCAGCTCCAAAGGATCCAATGTCCTCTTCTGGCCTCCAAAGGCACCTGAACATGTGTGGCATACATACACTTAAATAAAAGTAAATTTTTAAAGAACCTGGTTTTAAAGCTTGTTGTGTCAGACTATTCTGAACAAGTTACATGCTGAAGGTTAATTAATTACAGTTAGCTCAGTGTGTCTTGCTTGTTTATACCAACAGACTAGAGATTAGGACGTGGTAAGGGCCAGCAAGTAAAGGTATTTGCCAACAAGCCTGACAACCTGACCTCAATCCCTGAAACCCACACGGGTAAAAGAGGACCAAGTCCCAGAAGTTGCACCCCCCCCCCCCCGTGCGCATGTGTACACAAACACAACAAATATGTTAAAAAAGAATCCCATTTAAAAGTAGTAATAGGTTTTGGTTTTTTGTTTTTGTTGATTAGAAATTTATTGGCACATACTTTTTCTTTCTTGGCCATATAGCTAGGCTCTTCTCTGACTAGATCATAACTTAGAATAGCCCATTTATTCTAACCTACATTCTGCCCATGGCTGGTCCCCTGTATTCGGGTACCATGTTTCAGTCTTACATTTTCCTGGGTGGAGCTTCCTTTGTCTTGCTCTATCCCAGAATTCTCTCTCCTGGATGTCTTACCTCTTAGTTCCTGCCTAAGCCATAAGCTTTTTAATAGACRAGTGGTATAGCCATACAACAGATATTCTCTCTACAATCTTTATGGTGTGGCCATGCAGTCAGCATTTAATTAATAGTTCTGAGTCCATCTCAAGAAACTTGATAGAGCTTCTATGATGGTTCTATTTGACCTCGGATGTTTTAGTTTAGCTTCCACATACAACAACTGTCTTAATCTCAGCCTCTGCAGAGCAGTCACTCATGCATTTGAACTTAGGTTACCCTTAGCATTTTATCAAACAAAACACTGAAAGTGATCCCACTTTTCAGGAAAAAAAAAACCCTGTAATATATCAACTAATATAGTCATCAGTTCCAGATAGTTATATTCTGTGTATCTTTAAATACACTCAGATCTTCTGAGTCTCTTTAAAACATCAGCATCTCCAGATGTTCTGACATTGCCCTATGTGCAAATCTCAAGGCTTATAGACTTCATGGAGTTGTCATTCCACTTTTAAGAGACTTCATTTTAAAACTTCATCATATATGTATTTGAAGGAAATTATTTGAAGATTTAATTTATCTAACTGCCAAGTGTTATAAAAGCAGTAATTCTGACAAGTTCATATATGCCTGCATATAATTCATAATAATTACATTCACTATCCTGACTATAAATATGAACACACATACACACACAATGATTTAGAAGCACAATTATGTATTGGGACTGCCATATCAAATGGATATATTTAGTTTCGTGTTACAAGACTCCTTACCATTTACCATCAAATTACAATCAAACTAAGTCAGTTTGACATCTTGTCAGTGTTTGACCCTGGCTCTGAAGAAAAGTACACAGCAGACTCACAATGACAGGACAGTGAAACAGATGGCACCCTCCTAATCTCCAACACCTCAATGTGTGAATCCACACACACCCTAATAAAAACAAAAGGCTGGAGTCCCACTTATCTTCAGACACCAGAATGCTCTCATGACGAAAAGACCCTTTTATTTACAAAGAAATCCTTTTCTTGAAAACATTTTTTTAAAATGTGTTTTAGTTCCAGTTTCCACATTACATGTCATGGAAGTGACAAAGGCACTGAGGAATATGGGCTTGTAAGGCAACAGGAGCTGTAGTGCTCTCACCTGGAGATAAACTGCACATCATACGAACTACCAGAGAACTTCCGTGGTCAATTTTTTCTGTAATAACCCAAGCTTTTTATTTGTTTTTAAAACCCCATTCCAATGATGGAAAAATGTACACTTAAAATTTAGAGTTATACCTGAAAAAAGTAGTTCATAATTAAAATGAGCAGTTGTCTTTAAAACAAAGTATTTCAGAGACCAAACTTGCTAAAAGTTCAACAATATTTAAATTTTTAAGTGTTAAGTAATTAACAGTACATCAATGCTTAGAACCACCTTAGAAAGAAGTAGTAAATACATAAATGATTCTACAAGACACTGAAATATACTTCATGTGATTTTTTTTATTTGGGTCAAGTTCTTAGTACACAGCAATAATTATTCCAAATACAATTTAAAAATTAAGTGAATGTCCCTCATTCATCTGGAGGTGCGTAATGGCGCACATAAGGAATGTCACTGGCAACGGCTGTCTGCTCAAGTTGCCTGAATGGCTTTTCACTCAGTACCACCAACTCTGGGAACTCCTAGTATAACTGCCAGATCATAAATTGTTTACATTCTTTTTGTAAACCATTTTATTAAGAAAAAAAGGTACATGGACATAAAATATGATTAAAAACTGCTTTTTCATAGATTTCTGAACTTGCAAAAGAGGCTTCAGTTTAATGTGAAAAATAAGCTTTTTTTTTTTNAAACAAAAAGCACCTTTACCTGACAATTATTAACAGTGAGACCCATGTGCATACCTACTTACCACATTCTACAAAATTCAACAAAAATGAAGACCCACATACTCTGTGATTAGGAAGCAGAATCTGTCGTCATATCTCAGAAAGAGATTGAGCCCTGCTATGCACAATGCCAGCTTGTTTGAGTCTTGATCCCTCTGTTTCTCTTCTGTTACCTCAGTCTCAGGTGCCACATGAGAAGGCCAACACAGCTAAGGTCTGCATCCCTGAAGCAGCCAAGACAGGGTCAAGTTAAGGTCAGGGGCTGTTCTCTGAAAACACATTAACCTGGGTGACTCCTATAACCAAATCTTACAAACTAATGYTTTCATTTTAATGTCTAATTTTTAGAGAAACGTGAACATCCTGGTAGACATTAGAATTCAGCTCTATGAATGAATTGCAGTTCACAAATAACCTTAAGGCTAATTAGGTATCATTCATTATTGAAAACAAATGAGTTACCTCATGTCTTCAGTTGTTCAAAGAGCCTAAAAGATGTTCCCAAATTATTAAATCAGAAGCCCTTCCCTTCCTATTTCAGAAGGTTTTGAGCCACAAATCTATGCATGGTTGGTTCAGGCCAGGTGTGGTCATTTCCGCAGTGCCGAGTACTATCCAGATGGAGTGATGGACAACTTACTGCACGCCTGGCTCCTGCTTCCTGATCATTCCCGTTAGCTTTACAGTTCCCTCTTATTCCTCGGACTTCTGTGTGATGTTTTATCTTTTGCTGTAATGTTTACAAAGCATTTCTTTATATATTTTCCAGTAAAACAAATGTAAAGAATGCGCCCCCTTACCTGCATTGCTGGACCTCTGTGCATGTGGATGCAAGTGTTTCCCAAGAACACGAGTGTGTGTGTCAAGCTCACTCACTGCTGTGTGACTGTGCACGCCTGCTGAGCACTCTCATATTCTCACATGCCAGCTTGCTAGAGTCAAAAAGCCGTCCTCACTCCTCAGGAGGCCCTGCACCAGCACCCTGAGCCTAGGGTGACATCTGCTTGATGTGGACACAGGAGCAGGCAGAAGGCGAGCTCTCGAGCACAGGAGGGCATAGGGCAGAGTTTGCAAAAGTCCCAGAGCCACGAGCAGAAATCACACACCCTGTCACCACCCAAATGGCTTTGCAACAGGAACTCATTCCTAGATGGTTAGGCAGTGTAGCTATTAAGAGAATATTGCAGGGTGAAACAAATTTTCTATGTCCTCGTTACCCAGGAATCAGATGTTAACCCTTCCTGACATTGTCCGTCTTTATAATCACCAACTACTGCCTCCTCTTTATGCATGTCCTGAATTCCTTGCTATGTAGGTTCGTGGAGCCAAAGCTTACCTCTGTAACTGTTGTGTTGTTTCTCTCCTCCCACTCCCCTTTTATACTCCTTTTAGGCCAGAATGGAGTCTATGAATCGGTCCTACACTTCACTTATGCCCCCTCTGTCCCCTCAAACTAAGAACATCACTCCCTATACTGCCTCACAACCTTCACCGCCTCTGCCTCCTCCTCCGCCACCACCTCCTCCTCCTCCACCTCCACCACCACCACCTCCTCCTCTCCCCAGCCAGTCTGCACCATCTTCAGGCTCAACAGCTACCATGTTTGTCAAGTACAGCACAATCACCAGGCTGCAAAATGCAGCTCAGCATTCAGGGACCCTGTTTAAGTCTCCAACACCTCCAGCGATGCAGCCTCTTCCTTTGGCTTCACAGTCCAAGGCTCAAATTGTGGTGCCCCCCAATGGAGTTATTCCTCCACCCCCTCCTCCTCCCCCACCCCCAACCCCCGGATCAGCCATGGCCCAGTTAAAGCCAGTGCCCTGCGCCCCATCCCTGCCACACTTCAGCCCCCAGCCTCCTCCACTGAAGATCCAGCAGCTTCCACAGGCGGCCCCTCCCACACCCCCACCAGCTCCTCCTGGCCCTGCAGCCATCCCTCCTCAGGCACCCCCTAAACCTCTGGTGACCATTCCTCCTTCAGCCAGCACCAAGACTGTGTCACCAGTAGTAGCACAAGCTGTGCCACCAAGCCCTGCACCTCCAGTGCCCCCTGCAAAGAAACAGCCCGTTTTCCCTGTGTCTCACATCCCACCCACTCCCCCTGTCCAGCCTACCCCACATCCCCCACCCACACTACCCAAACAGCAGAGCTTTGGGGTGAAGCCACCCCCCTCTCCACTGTCCCCTGTGCCCTCAGTTGTGAAGCAGATAGCCAGTCAATTTCCGCCCCCTCCCACTCCTCCTCCTGTGGACTCTCAGCCCCTAAAGCCTCTCCCAGCAAGTGTCACCCCACAGTCCCCTCCTGCAGTAAAAGCAAAACCCAAATGGCAGCCCTGCTCAATCCCTGTCCCTTCTCCAGATTTTCCTCCTCCCCCTCCGGAAAGCAGCCTGGTGTTTCCTCCACCACCTCCTCCATCCCCMGCCCCMGCCCCMCCACCMCCACCACCACCACCACCACCACCACCAGTGCCACCCATGGCTTCACCTACCCCTGACAAAGGTGGATCTCCAGGCAAAAAGACAAATAAGATCTCCAGCCCTGGGGGGAAGAAACCACCCCCAACCCCGCAGCGCAACTCCAGCATTAAGTCCGGCAGTTGTGCAGAGCACCCTGAGGCCAAGCGACCCTCGGTAGACAGTCTAGTCAGCAAGTTTGCACCGCCAACAGAATCAGGGTCTCCCAGCAAGGAGACTCCACCACCTCCTGCAGCACCCCCCAAACCTGGGAAACTACACCTTTCTGGAGTTAACCTCCCTGGAATCCACCAGCAAGGGATTGTGTCGGCAAAACCCTCTGTTCTGAGTGGGCGTGGAAAGGACACCGTAGTGGAATTTCCATCTCCACCATCTGATTCTGACTTTCCACCCCCTCCACCTGAAATAGAGCTTCCGCTGCCCCCTATCGAGATTCCAGCTGTATTCTCGGGAAACACCTCCCCCAAAGTGGCAGTTGTTAATCCTCAGCCACAGCTATGGTCTAAAACATCAGTGAAGAAGGCCCCTCCACCTACCCGGCCCAAACGCAATGACAGTACCCGCCTCACTCAAGCTGACATCTCGGAACAGCCAGCAATGACCACAGTTGTGCCACAAGTGCCCACCTCTCCTAAATCCAGCCTTAGCGTCCAGCCTGGATTCCTAGCTGATCTTAACAGGACATTGCAGCGCAAGTCTATCACACGGCATGGCTCCCTCTCCTCCTCACGTATGTCCAGAACAGAACCCACAGCCACAATGGACGACATGGCCCTACCCCCACCACCACCAGAACTGCTGTCTGAGCAGCAGAAGGCGGGCTTTGGAGGTAGTCATATTTCGGGCTATGCAACATTGCGAAGAGGACCCCCTCCTGCTCCTCCTAAAAGAGACCAGAATACTAAGCTCTCAAGAGACTGGTAGCCACAAGACTTAATTTTCATGCTATCTATAATCAGTTCTACAATCAGTTCATCTGATCATCTGTGAATCCAGGTGTTCAGAGCCTCCTGATATGTTATTCAGGTAGTGTCCAGCTATGTGTGTTTGTGTGTATGTGTGCTGCATGTGTGTACATGGATGTACACACAGCTATACAGATTGTGTGTRTATACATATGTATACATGTGTGAATGTGTATATACAGAGAACTGATTCTATTTATTCCTTTTGCCTCCTAATCCGAGTATGGAGTTTTGTATATTTTGGGTGGAAGGAGACATAGGAGGGGATATGTTGTCACTTATAATTTGTCTATCGTATGGATTGGACCAAACACTAGAAGGTATTTCCTGTGTCTGTCCATGTGCCACCTATCTGTGCATGTGTTATAGAAGAAATAGATGGGCAGTTTCTCAGCTTGAGAGTACCATCAGAATGTCTGGTGTATCTGGTAGGGCTTTTTTCTTTATTTCTCCTAGTTTCCCCAGTTGGCTGAATTTAGAACTGCTTGATTGACACTTAAATACTACATATAAAGGGTACTTTACATCAGGAAGCCTTCATTATACAGAACGGGGAAACAGTGCAGGAAAGGGAAATCCAGAAGACACTGTGGTTGTACATAGGAAAGTCGTGGCTGCTCTAGTTGTAGTAGTSCTGCCGTGACCCCAGCCACATGAGCTGTCTTCACAGGTAAGCTTGTCTACAGCACAGGAATATTTACTGCTGCGATCCTGGCTACGCTCAGTGCTGTCTTGCGAAGTTTCATCAACTTGGCTTCATGATTCTCACTTTATCGTGACTCTCCAGTACATAGTGTGATGTACTGTCCAGTTGTGTCTTTAGGTCACAATCACCTTCATGTATAGTATGTGCATTCGTAGACATTCGAGTCCTTGAACAGTCTGACTATGAAATATATACCCTCTGCCCAATCTGGTTCTTCATTATAAAGACAGTCACCTGCTGCAATGCCTTTACAAACTGTTCTATAGRAGAGAAAGAAACTGAACTGCCCCTATATGGGTATCATTTATGAAGTTACAATGCAACGAATCCATTTGGGGACGGGATTATCATGAACAAAATGAGTTTTCCTAATTTCATCCATAGCTAGTGGAGTTGCTAAGATTGTTGCTCAAGTGTAGATTTTTTTTTGTAAGTGACCAGGTGTCAGAGCAGTGTCACATTCCAGTGACAATAAGTGACACTGGCTATGCAGACAGCTGGGCAAACCTTGGAAGCATTGCTCTGATGACACTACTGGGGTCCACACTCTTCTGTATGCTTTTGGTACTTTTATCAACTTACAGTGACAGGTTGAAGGGGATAAAATACAACCTGAGAGAACAGAAACTAGCCGTCCCACCTATTACACATGAACACAGCTTGTAAAGAAAGTCTGGGCCTGTTGAAACAGTGTTGGCACTGTCTCTCTAGGAGGAAGTAACTGCAATGAATCTGGGTCAAGATTCATTAGAGAATATAGTATTTATACTACTGCATCACAAGATGTGAGAGTGGCACCTCCTGTCACATCTGCAGCCACGGCTCAGTGTAATCAGAGTCAGGGAGGAAAAAGACCAAATAAGTCATTGTGCTTCTTAAAACACAACTTGATATTTTTTGAATCTTTCAAATTGTTCACCAAGTATTTGTGCTTGATACTCCTATGATGAAGTGACCTTTAACATACTGCATTGTTAGTGTCAACATACACAACAAACGTAGTCAATCTGAGTACAGATGCCAAGCCCCACTGAGACTGAAAGAAGTGCTCCCCATGCTTATCAACCTGTGGATTTCCGTTCAAGAGAATGGATCCAGTTATCCCCAGTATTAATTTTTTTCTTTGTAAATTAAACCAGATAATACAATTTAAGATTTCCTTGAGTGAAAAAGATACATATTTTCAATCTAGATTAAGCCCTAAATCAACAGCCTTCATTTTTTTTTTTTTTTTTTTTAGTGTGGATTTCATGGGAATTCTTAAGGCATCCTGAGCCATGACTTCTGTTTTACTGTCTTGGGAGAGCAGATACCTTTGAAAACCAAGAATGCCAACAAAGTGAGGGAGCAGTAACTATCCATTTCTAACTCCAGGCATGTGGCAGCATGCAGTTTCTTTATATTTCTCAAATATAATAGCTGTTAATTTAAAAAGTGATACATTCCACACATTCCAGTTTTGTTTTTAGCTGCCTTGTGTGCTTGAAGGTTATGTTGAAGTGTAGTTTTGTTTCTGCTGTCCGACAGCACAGGTTCTGTGCCTG
>BDUI01022626.1:11232-24955 GCA_002335545.1 Apodemus speciosus
AAGAAGTCGTGGACCAATGGGGCACAGGTGGAGGGTATGAAGGCACACCCGGATCCGCCTCTCACCTGGCTTCTGCAGTCTGTGTTGTTGATTCTGCACCTTCTTACCCCCTACCGCTAAGGACCATGCCGAGGAGCCGAGGGCAACAGGCCTGAGTGTGTCAGACCCAAGCACATCTTTATTGGGCTCTACCACATTTAAGGGGCTCAACAGCCTCACGTGTTCCGCAGTCGCTACCTTGAGAGCTAATGGTCTGATACAGGTTCATAAAGAAGGCATTTCGGCTGAGCGTGGTTAATGTGCTTGTGGGGCACTGGCCAACACCTCTCAGATTTTATCACTGCATGAGAGTTACCTGGTGCTGATTATAACTTGACAGGACGAAGGATCTCCTGAGAGAGATGCTCCCGGGCTCCGCCTGAGAGGCTGTCTCCAGAGAGGACTAATTGAAAAGGAGACCGACCATACATCCTCCCCAGCGAGTGGCACATTCCAACGGCTGGCTCAGCTATAATGAGGACCAAGAAAACAGCCATACACCCGCCCGCCCCCTCTGCTTCCTCCTGATCCTCTGTGCCCATTGCAGTTGTTACTGCAATGTCCTGCTGGCACCGACTCCTGCCTCTGTGGCCTTCCCCTGTGGAGAGAATACTAGTGGTACTAGTGGCTCTCTGTGGAGGTTTTTGTCTTTTACTTTTTATTGTAATGCTAAGTGTCGGCCTCCAAGATCTGGAGTCTGCAAGTAGCCTCTGGGACCCGCCCCCAAGTTAATTCTGATTGGTGAATAAAAATGCCAGCAGCCAATAGCTGGGGAGAAGAGACATGGGCGGGGTTGAGCCTTCGAGAGCTTGAAGAGAGGAAGCCAAGCCACAAGGAGAGGGGAAGCAGAAAGGAGTCGCCCTGGAAGAGAAAGAACCTTCAGGAAGGAGGGGAGGACAACGGGATAGCTGAGCCACAAAAAAACGTGGCCGTGTGGACTGGCCCATTGGAGTTCAGAGCAGCCCAGACGGAACATATTAGTGATTGGTAGGAAAGTGGATTCTAAACAGCATGAAGGGTAGGCACTTGCCCAGCTATTGTGCCGCCTAAGRCATATTAAAACATAAAGCCTGTGTGTGTGAGACATTCATCTGGCACCATAAACCAACTGAGGCAGGAAGGAGCCCTGATATTTTTACTACAGCTCTCCAGAAATCCCCCAGGCCTTTGGTGCTGAGCCGGGTCTGCCGAGGTACGGAGGGGCCTCACGTGCTCAGCRGGCAGCAGGCTCACAGCCTTCCAGCATGCAGACAGCTCCTGCTGGACTCCCAGGCAGGGAGCATGGAAGCCAATGTGCTCTTACCCCCGTGGTCTAGCATCTGCTCATTCYRTAGTCTGTTCTACTCTAGAGAGCCCTAAGCAATACACACACGGGGAAAACCAAAGTTCCGTGGTTGTGTTCTCTTGGCGAATACCGAGCACTTAAAGGACAGGTCAGAAAATGGGAGTTCTCAATCTCTGATCTGTGGGGCCCGGGTCAGGACCGTGCGTGTTAATTTCCAGCTGATGCTGATGTTCTTGGACCATGAACCACAGTTTCTGTTTTGTGGGTGCCAAAATTTGCTTCACTACCMAATCCGCTGTTTTCAAACAGAACAGACTAGATACAGCAGTCTAAACYGAAGAGACAAAAGTGAAGAGTTTTTTGTTTTTTGTTTTTTGTGTTTTATTTTCTGTGACAATGACCAGTCCCCGCTTGTGCTGTCCTTACACAGAGTTGACGCCGGTGCTCTGCGGTCTACTCTGCCATGTTTCTTGTGGGGCAACTAGAAACTAAGCCTCGCCACGGGGGTTCTCAGCTTCCTCCTATTTGCAAACCTACTGGTTTAGCAGGTGCGAGCATCCTGGGCTCTGACGGTACCGCATGTCAGAGTTACCTTGGGCTGTCAGCTCGACCTCCCTGCAAAGACAGGATCTCAACTGAGGGGCTGCCTCCACCTGATTGGCCTAGCATGCTACGCTGAGTACTTAAGGCAGTTTGATGCCGTGAAGATGATGAACTTACTTGATGAGTTGTCCCAAGACCACTCCAGTCGATGAACTTCAGGGTCCATGTTAATTACCTCACATTTTCCTMTAAGTATCGTCCATAGTCGGGCAATAGATTATATGCCTGTATAAACAGGCATCTTCAGGACAATTCGAGGGCCAGATGATCTTCATGACTTCCTCTTCGCCATTGCACAGTGATGTTGAATGACAACGACGACAACGAAATGACGATGGAAACTGTGAATTAGTCTCATATCCAGGGGGTTATAGTGTCTCCCATGTTGTTTCACTACAACATGGTTCTGGTAATTCAACTGCTTTACGGCTCATCTGCTTTACGGCTTACCTGCTCTACCGCTCACTTGCATTACGGCTCTCCAGCTTTACGGCTCACCACCAAGCTCTTGAATGATTGTCCGAAGTTTTGGAAATTTTCTTATTCTGTTCGGCAGAATTCTTATGTAAGAAGTTTCTTTTCAAAAAAAAAAAAAAGAAAAAGAAAAAGAAAAAGAAAGAGAAGAAAGAAAGAAAGAAAGAGAGAAAGAAAGAAAGAAAGAGAAAAAGGATCCAATTCTATCTTTCTGCTAGACGACAAGCCTGTCTTATTTGAGGTAGGTTTTGCTTTTTAAAATTTCAAATTACAGATAGGTCCAGTGGCCCAGGCCTGTGATCCCAGCTGCTCGGGAGGCTAGGACAGAGGGGTCCCAAGTTCAGGTCTTGCTTGGGCTGCAGCCTAAGTTTAAGGCCAGCCTAGGCAATGTTTTAAGACCTTGTCTCAAAATTTAAAAACGATTAATAATTATAGTAGTAATAATAACAATAGGTCTAGGGATGTAGCTCAGTTTCTACATAAAAGTTTAGGTCTCAGTACTCAAATTTAATTCGCCAGTTAATTATAAAATGACATGGCTAGGTCAACAGAGAGCTGAGTCACATGCTATATCTCAGGGTTGGTCTTTGGTTTTAACACAAGGTCTCATTACATAGCTCTGGCTGTCATGAAACTCCCAAGGATCCACCTGCTTCTGCCTCCCATGTGCTGGGATTATTGAAGATGTGAGCCACCAGGCCTGGTTGATTGGTAATTTTTAAAAGGAATTCATTAACTTTAGGAAGGAGGGACTGGATCCACCTCTTACCCTGCTCCCTAGAATGTGTGAAGTCAGGTTTACTCCTTATATTGTTATTCCTGCTTTTCAATAGTCCAACTAATTTTCTGTCCCTTTACTATTTAGTAACTTCACATTTTTCAAAAAAAAAGATTTATTTATTTATTCATTCATTCATTCATTCATTCATTCATTCTATGTATATGAGCCCACTGTAGCTATCTTCAGACACACCAGAAGAGGGCATTGGATCCTATAACAGATGGTTGTGAGCCACTATGTGGTTGCTGGGAACTGAACTCCAAACCTTTGGAAGAGCAGTCAGTGCTCTTAACCACTGAGCCATCTCTCCAGCTCTGTGACTTCACATTTTCAGTTTTTCTGATCATGATATATTTATTGCTTTCTTACCGTTCAAATACCTAAATAAAATGGTTGTTTAGTACACCAACTTTAGATTTGTATTATTTAAAAAATTGAAAGTATGTAATGAGCCATTGAACTTGAACAGCTATTAAAATTTCGTAGTAAAACTTTCTTAGCAGCCAAGAAATGATTCCTGTGATCTCACCCGAAGATGACTTTGCAATGACAGTAAACAAGTGTTGCTTACAGAGTGACTCACAATATCTGAAAATATTACTCAACTTAAAGCGAAACACAACATCATTTTGGTAATGGTGAGAGTTGGATTGCAAAACACACCTCACAAGTTAGCTAAACTATCCAGTTCTGGGTGTTTTCTAATGAGCAAATGCTACTGTTGCACCCACAAACTTGGCTGAATTTGTTACCTTTCTCAAGAGTCAGAGCAAAGTAACAGGCTCATAGCCCGCTACTAAGATTCAAAGATTGCTGCTGGATGGCTCAGAGGACTGTTACAAGTATCCAGATAAACTTACCATAAAAATATAAAAGACACCTTGCAGGAAAGCACAGAGTACGGTGTGAACTGCATCGGCATGGTGGCCCTGCCCTCATGGCCGTGCAGACATCTGAAGCAGCAGCCACATGCCCCAGTGTTGGAGGTATTCCCAGAGATCTGAAACCACCGCACTAGCAGCAGCCGAGACAGTTGGTGTCTTTAAAACCAGGTGAACCCTGGCACACACCATCAGTCCAGCAATCGTGAGGCGGACCCTGGCACACACCATTAGTCCAGCAATCGTGAGGCGGACCAACTGGATTTCCGTTAGTTTTTAGGACAGCCTGGGCTATGCAGTCGGACTGTCTCAAAAAATAATGAAAATAAAGTAAATAAATAAAAACAAAATTTAAGGTTGTGTACTTGATCGGTTTTTTTCCCTTCCGGAGTTCCTCTGTTGCCTTTACTGTCTATTTTCAGAACATTATTTCTGCACCAAATAATACATAAAGTTACCTTCCTCCTTAAGTTTATAGCAGAGCTCTATATTTTGCTACTTTTGTATAAAAAACCCTCTTCAGTTCCATCTTAATGCATAATTCATAGTAGGAGTCCGCCTTTCCCTGGAAGCTACTACATACATGATCACCCTCTGTGTGATATTCTGACTATATGCCTATATAATTTTTATTGATTTTTTTCATGTCTATTCATTCATCCTGAACACATATTTTCACTAACTTATAAACTTAGAAGAAATTTTCTAGGTACTTTGCTTTGGCTTCTTCCTCTTCCCCGCCCCCCCCACCCCCCAAGACAGGGTTTCTCTGTATAGCCCTGGCTGTCCTGGAACTCACTCTGTAGACCAGGCTGGCCTCGAACTCAGAAATCCDCCTGCCTCTGCCTCCCAGAGTGCTGGGATTACAGGMGTGCGCCACCACCGCCCAGCTGGCTTCTTCTTTTGACAGAAGAGGGGCTTTGAAACAGGGCCTGGTGATATAATCTGAACTGGCCTAGGATTTACTGAGTAGCCAAGGATGCCTCCTTGTTCCACTCGCCAAGTGCTGGGTTTACACGTGTGAACCACCATGGCATGCCTCATATAATACCTTCAATCACATATTTTTTCAGATGTGCAGCATAGGGCTGGAAGATTCTGAAGGGGGAGAATTAAGAGTAGAAGATGGAGCAGCCAGGGCTGAGTAGATGCAGTGGGGCCCAGAGCAATGTGGAGTCCTAAAAAAGAGAAGCATCCTTTGCTTGTCTCTTAGATCTTGCAGATGGGCTTGACCTGGATACCAAACTATCTGCATAAGAAGGCTGGAGCAGGAGATTCTGAGGAAACAGTGTAATGGAGACGAGTCCTTGAGTATCTTACCACCTGTTCTTTATTTAATCTGCTTTTCCCACGTAAAGCCAGGAGTGCTGCGTTCATCTGCAGCCCCAGCACCTGGGAGGCAGGCAGAGGCTCTGACAGGCTGCTGTCTCAAGAGAACAGCCGGAAAGAAGAATCGGTCCAGTTAATGTAAAAGTCTCTGAAAAGAAATTGAAAATTAAGATTTTACTGTTCTCCTGATTTCTCCTAAATCTGGTTTTCGCTTCACACTGCCCCCCCACACACACAGAAACCTCCTCCCACCGAGTTTTGTGAAGTGTCATGTATTCTTTTCACTAAATGAGAATCGAGATTCAAAGAAGCCTTTGATTTTCAAAATTGAGAAGTTTCGGTTTGGTTTCATATTTAGGTTTGGTGGGTTATAGGAACTCAGAACAAAATGAAAGCCCTGGAGAGCCCCAGCCTCCATGTCCAGGACAGACAGGTGTGGCAGCCCTGTTTGCTCTAAATGAGACTTACAGAATCGGACTTACCTGCACATGGGTGATGTCAACATGGTGCCCTGACTTTGGTAGAAACAATAACAAACAAGGGGGAAGAACTTGTCATCTTCTTATGTAAGGACTTGGGAGAGTCACTCCTAAAGAGACGCTGGAGTCGCTAGGTATTTGCAGCTCTAGATATCAATTCCAAGAACGAGGTAAACACAAACTGTGGACAGGGAGCTGGCGCCTCGACGGCCAGAATGGTATGGCCATAGGCAATGTCCAAGCTGGAACCAGAAGAAATTCACGCCAAAACAGCCCGCAGTCTTCCCTGACTTTATACAGCTGCACTGGAAAGGCCAGTGTCTGTGTTACACAAGGGGGATCATGCTTGGTGACACCCACCTGACTTCTCTAAGAAGATGGCTTGACACCCCCAAGCAATGTCCTCCAGAGCCTCTAACGGCATCACTATCACGAATGGAGGGGAACAGTCTGATCGTCTGAAGCCCAAACTCGGCTGGTCAGAGTGACCACAGACAAAGGGAGATGCGTGAAAACACCAGAGATGTGGTCTGACACACCAATCCTAAAGCACACAGAAAGCCCAGCCCAGGAGTTAAACATGTGCAACCAACCAGGAGCTGAAGCCATACATGGCCAGACATTAGAGAAACAGAATGTAAGGGGAGAGCTCAGATCTGCAGGCACATAAAACATTTTCGCTTATTAACAGCTGATGTTTCATAGAGGGACTTTTCTTTTGAGAAACGGTCTCATGTACCTCAGGCTAGCCTCACATTTGCTATGTAACCAAAGCTAACCCTGAACTCCTTTTTTTTTTCTAATTAATTAATTTATTTTTATTTTATGTGCACTGGTGTCCTCCCTGCACATACATCTGTGTGCGGGTGTCAGATCCCCTGGAACTAGAGTCACAGACAGTGGCCTGTCATGTGGGCACTGGGGATTGAACCCAGATCCTCTGGAAAAACAGCCAGTGCTCTTAACCACTGAGCCATCTCTCCAGCCCGTGAACCACCAGTCCTCCCACATCCACACCCAGCTTTATTTGGTACTGAGAAAGGAGCCAGGGATTCATGCACACTAGGGACGTATGACCCAGTGTGAGCCACGCCCCTGGTCAGTAGGACATTTCTATTTAGAACCATGCACATAGAATGAGTGGTACATGATCTGAGTTAGATGTGCATTGCTGTGCTCTTAATTTGGGGAAGTTTCACATACCACTAACCTGAGCAGGAAGGGACAGTCTCTCTAAATCATATATACTACATATATATAGTATATGTGTATGTAGATATATGTTTATATATTGTCTACATGTATATATGTGCACATGTACCTATATATGCATATATATAAAAGATGAAATTTGGGGAAATACAAGTTTGGAAGTTCAGAATCAGAGACGTAGTCATTCTGCCCCATGTTCTCCTCTATTGGATCCTGAAACAGCGCCCCACCAATTCGCCTCACCTGCCCATCCACTCCAGTGAAAGCATCGCTCTGATGCCGTCCTCTTCCGTTTCTGAATGGTTCTGACTGTGTCAAAGGCTGATGGCTCAGGTGGGAAGGCATTTGCCCTGCACGCATGAAGACCTGAGGTGGCTCCTTAGAAGACATGTGGCATGCACTTGGCTTCCAGCACTAGAGAGCCAGATCCTGGGACTCGGCTCTCTGGCCAATTAGCCTTGCCTAATCAGAGTCCTAGKTCCCAATCAAGAACTTATCTCCAAAAGGAAGGTGGGTGGGTCTTGAGGAATGACAGCTAAATTTGCCCTTTTGACTTTGTGCATACATGCACAGGCACATTCGGGTACACACACACACACACACACACACACACACACACTATACTTGAGAATCTGACAGGTGGCCAAATAAGACAGGCAACCACAGATCAAACCCAAACTGCCTGCTAGAACTGCTGCTTGTCAGATGTATCGAGTTGGGGAAAGTTTCTTCTCTAGGCCTCCATTTCCTCCCTTATAAATGATGAATACAGTCCCATCTGAGCTCTGGCTTTTGAGACATCAGAACAGAGATGAAGTCCTGGGGCCCATGGGGCCCCAATCCTGTACTTTTCTCATTACATCATGAATCTCTCCTCATCTGTACGGACCTCCAGTTTGCCAGTGCCCTTTTGAGAACTGGATTCTCAGCGTGAACTTATGTTTCCTATATTTCAACCTGTATATTGCAGGATGYGTTCATGCAGCAACTTAGAACCTGTTCTAAGATCTGTTACTCTAATGTGCCCTAAAAGCTTACCTGCATGGAGAACCTTCAATCCCAGATGACAGCATGAGAATTATTTTCTTTTTCTTTATATTTCATAAAACTGGGTTCAGTTTATATTGAGAACTCCTGAACTATTGAGTAGCAAAGAATTCGTCTGAATGAATTCAAATTAAGCTTTCTCCCAGAGTCAGCTTTTTGCTTCAGAATTCAGGAGCCATATTCCACAAAACTCAAAGAACCAGGGTTATGGGGACAGAAGAATGTGGGGRCAGTTGTATGTTGTTTTCTATGAGTATTCTGCAATGTGGTGGTGCTTGGCTCATGGGAAGTGGCACTGTCAGGAGGTGTGGCCTTATCRGCAGGGATGTAGCCTTGTAAGGGGACCTAGGTCACTGTGAAGACAGGACTTTGAGATATTATCTGTGTGCGTGTGCGTGTGCGTGTGCGTGTGCGTGTGTGTGTGTGTGTGTGTGTGTGCCCAAGTCTGGCCAGTGTGGTCCAGAACTTCCTCCTGGTTGCCTGCAGAAGGTAGTCTCTTCTTGGTTGCCTTCATATCAAGGTATAGAACCCTTGGCTCCTCCAGCACCATGTCTGCCTTCACACTACCATGATTCCCACCATGTTGATAATGGACTGAACCTCTGAGCCTGTAAGTCAGCCCCAGTTAAATGTTTTCCTCTATAAGAGTTACCTTGGTCACGATGTCTCTCCACAGTAATGGAACCCTCACCGAGACACGCACGGTTGCTCCCACCCAGTCTTCACGCACAGATGATTACTGACAGGCCAGCACGGCATTCTTTCATCCCACTGTGTCATTCCCATCGAGGACCACATAGTGCCCTGTTTACTTAAACGAGGAAAATGTCTACCGCTCGCTCTGAGACATTGAAAACTGGRCTGTGCTTTGGGGCCCTAAGACCACCTGCTTCTGTAAAGTCCTGTAAGAACACAAAAGCGTCTTTGTGGGTCATACCATCCACACATTAGGCTTCCCCAGCTGGCCCTCGGGAACAGACAGGGGCTCCTGGGTCATCTGTCTCCATGGGCACCATAAAGGACAAGTACATGTCTCTGTGCCAACCTTGTCTGACATTTCAGTCTCTTGGCCGATGCCCTCTACCCCCAGAAACCACAGGTGTGTATCATCAGACCCCTCTTGATCCCTCAGTCYTTCGGGACACAGAGTGCATCTGTCTGTGGGTTCATCCATCCTGAGGAGGAGGAGGGGGAGGTAGGTGTAGGCCCACCTGAAAATTGACCACGTTTTTTTGTTGTTGTTGTTTTGTTTTTTGAGACAGGGTTTCTCTGTGGAACAGAGCCCTGACCGTACTAGACTCMATTTGGCTGACCTAGAACCCACAGAGATCCCCCTGCCTCTGCCTCCCAAGTGCCGGGATGATAGGCCTGCACCGCCACCCCGACTCTTAACATGCCTTCCTCCCATGATGCCCTTTCTTCAGGGAGATTATGCCCAACACTGCACCTACACGGTGGCTCACAACCATCTGTCCCTCCCGTCCCAGGGGATCTGACTTCCAAGGGCACCAGACACACACAGGGGGTCAGATGTACGTGCAGGCAAAACACCCATRCACAGAATTTTTGTTTGTTAAAAGAAAAAAATTATTTCCAGGACAATATGTCAAAACCCGTTGTAATGCTTGAAAATATCTATTTCCTTAGTTCTGAAAACAATTCTGTCAGGTATCTTCTGTGATCTCAGTTTTGTAAATAAATAAATAAGTAAGTAAAGGCTCAGGAGTCTTAAACCATCATGACTAAAGCCACAAATCTGGGGTAACCTGGATTCAAATTGGCTTTCTTATCTCTAGGCCCATTAATTTTAATATTTATGATATGAATGTCCTGATCACTTCAGTAAGGTTTTCATCTCAGAAGATGGAATGCTCTGGAATAARRCTACAGCTCCCCTGCCCCCATCATTATTAATATCACCATGGCCTAACTCACTCCTCTCATAGAAGGAGAAAGGAGAGGACGCTTACCTGGGTGGCTGAGCCTGAAGGTCAACTGAGCCATCGCTGCCCACTGGTGACACAATGCAAGCTTGGCGACACGGTCTTCCAGCTCACACACAACGTTCCTGAGAAAAATACAGCAGCAACCCTGCTCTTGAGCATGCTCTGTCCACACACCGTAGCGAGGCGAACCCATCCAGAGCAGACACACTGAAACCCCACGGTAAGTTATCCAAACGCACCAGGCAGCCTCGYATGTTTCAAMGTTTTATAATCTGACAGTTGATCGCATCTGCAGAGGTCTCTAGCTGAATGGCGGTTCACAGGACAACCTCAGAAACACCAGAGTTGCTTATAACACTTCACTCATTTTCTTCCCCAAGTGGCTTCGGTAGCTAGTTGGAATCATGTTTTTCTTCTCACTTTTCTTTAGAAACTCAAGGCCCTTTTTAGCCGCCTTTTTTTTTTTTTTTTTTTTTTTGCCTGTGAGCCCTTCATATAAACTTGAAATCATTTCACCAACATCATTCCCTCCAAGGAAACTACCACACTGACCAGTGAGCCCTGGGTGCACAGAAAATAAATTCAATATCCCGTGTGTTCAATGAAAGAAAACATGCAGAGTATTTTATCTTTGAGAATATTTTAAGTAGAAAAGAATGTCTTCCAAAAGATAAAAATACTTCAGGGGCTTCTTTGGTTCCTTGGTTGGTTGGCTGGTTGGGGTTTTTTGGTTTGGTTTGGTTTGGTTTGGTTTGCACCATACCAGTCTGTCTTCCCACCCCATGCGGGTCTCCCAGTTATTAGATTTTAGCTACTAAACAAGCTGTACACATTTTGTTATGTTTCAGCTTGTTTTATTTTGAGTTGGGGTYTCATGTGTCCCAGGATGACCTTGAACTCCCAATGTAGCTAAGGGTAACCTTGAATTGCTGGCCTGCCTGCTTCTGCTTCCTCAATATGCTGGATTACAGGCAGGCACCACCATGCCCGGCTGCTCRGAAATAGTGACTTTCAATGTGGGGCTCAAATGGACCTATAGCTATTCAAAGACTTAAGATGTTGTCTGCAAAAGACTTCAATCCCAGCACTCGAGAGGCAGAGGCAGGAGGAATGCTGTGAACTCAAGACTAGCCTGCTCTGTACAGTGACTTCCAGGTCATTCAGGGAGGACTACGTAGTAAGATCCGTCTCAAAAGAATACAAATAAAACAAAGCTATTGATGGAAAAACCACACCTAAATTAAAGGAAAGATATACCATGCTCTTAAGTTGAAAGACAACACAATTAAGATATCCTGAATGTGAGTCACAACTTCAATGCAGCTGTAGTGGAAACTTCCTCCAACATATTAGGAACTATCAACACCCTGGCTTAGAACCAGAGAGCTAAAACTACTAGATTGTAGAGCCTGTGACAAAGCTTATTACAGTCAATACAGAATGGATTAAAGGTCTAAATATAAAGCCCAAACCAAAGAACTACTAGAACAGGAGGAAAAGCTTGTTCATACCAGTGTACGCCATGGCTTCTTGAATATCACATAAAAGCTCAGTCAACAAAAGTGTCACTAGACAGGCAAACTCCCATTGAACTGAAAAGCTTCTGAAGGGCCAAGAACATAATCCCTGAGARAAGAGCCAACGTATGGAATGGGGGAAATTTTTCAAACCACACATCTCATAAAAGGTTAACACTCAACACTATAAAGACACAGACAAGCCAACARTAAGACAATAATCTAATTAGAATGATTGAAATATCTGAATAGTTGTGTCTCAAAAGAGAAGGGGGCCTGGAGAGACAGCTGGGGGCTGGAGAGGTAGCTCAGYGGTTAAGAGCACTGACTGCTCTTCCAGAGATCCTGAGTTCAATTCCCAGCAACCACATGGTGGCTCACAACCATCTGTCATGGGATCCAAGCCCTCTTCTGGTGTGTCTGAAGACAGTGACAGTGTACCCACATTCATGAAATAAATAAATCTTTTTTTAAGGGTTGTGGAGGAGGAAGAGAGAAGTAAAGGGGGAGGGGAAAAGAGGAGGGGGAGCTGGAGAAAAAGAGGAGGGAGAGCAGGAGAGGGGAAGAAGAGGAGGAGGGGGAAGCCACCACACAGATGGCCAACAGGAAGATGAGCAAAAGTTCAGCTTCATTAATCATCAGGGAAATGCCAATCAAAACCACAGANAGCAACCACATGGTGGCTCACAACCATCTGTCATGGGATCCAAGCCCTCTTCTGGTGTGTCTGAAGACAGTGACAGTGTACCCACATTCATAAAATAAATAAATCTTTTTTTAAGGGTTGTGGAGGAGGAAGAGAGAAGTAAAGGGGGAGGGGAAGAAGAGGAGGGGGAGCTGGAGAAAAAGAGGAGGGAGAGCAGGAGAGGGGAAGAAGAGGAGGAGGGGGAAGCCACCACACAGATGGCCAACAGGAAGATGAGCAAAAGTTCAGCTTCATTAATCATCAGGGAAATGCCAATCAAAACCACAGAGTCCCACCACCTCACACTTACTAGAATGACTATTACTAAAAAGAACAAGATACAAGTCCCCGAGAGGCGCTGGAGAAGACAGAACTCTTGTAAATTAGCATTGTCAAGGGGCCGCTACATGGAAGGGCTTCTTTAAAACAAACCCATTCTTACTTAACAATGCTCCTGCTAGGTGCACAGCCAAAGAAAATGAAGTGTTCTTTGCCCCCCTGTGCTGACTGTACACAGTTCACTGGAGTCAACCTACATGGTCATCAGCGAACAATCTGGAGGAGAATGAGGTGTGGCATGCTTCCACAGAAGACTATCTTCAGCCTCAAAAATAATGAGATGCCGTTTGCGCCAGTATGGAAAGGCTGGAGGTCATTGTGTCAAGTGAAAGAAGCCAGGTTCAGGAAGACAAACATCCGCAATCTCACTCACTTACCAATGGGATCGCTGACAGCTACTGGCCTCACAGAGCAGTGGATCTCAACCTCCCTAATGCTGAGACCCTGGAACGCACTTCCTCATGTAGTGGTGAAACGCCCCACCCCCATAAAATGACTTTCATTGCTATTTCATAACTGTAATTTTGCTACTGCTATGAATTGAAATGTAAATATCTAATATGTAGGATATCTGATATATGACCCCTGTGAGAGAGTCGGTGGACCCCCCCCCCAAAGGGGTTGCGACCAACAGGTTGAGAACCACCGTCTTAGAGGTACTGTGGAATGCTGGTCATAAAAGCCTGTGGCGGTGTCTAGGGAGTTGTCAGTCAAATGATATAAAGCTTTAGTTATGTAGAATAAATTTAAAAATTGCTGTTGTAGAACACAACCAGCACACTCAGTTACCGTCACAGCGTGCTGTGTCCTTGAGAACTACTAAGAAAGTAAGGAGGAAGAGATAGCTCAGCAGCAAAGAACAGTACTGCTCTTGCAGAGAAACCAGTCAGGTCTTGCCTCCCAAACCAGACCTGCACTCTCATGCACATATTGACACAGACACACAGGCATATGTAAGTAACAGGTTTTTTTTTTAAAAAAGAAAGTCAGTCTCGAAAAACCAAAGTCAGGCTTGATGGCATGTGTCTTTAATCTCAGGACTCCAGAGGTGGATCTTTATGAGTTCAAGGCCAGCCTGGACTGCACAGGGAGTTCCAGGTCCCTAG
>BDUI01022637.1:0-14852 GCA_002335545.1 Apodemus speciosus
TCTGGTTACAGGCAAAAGCCTGGCAGGTTTCCACCTGAGCGATGTTAGTCTTGGATTAGGTCCCTGTACCTGGGCCCGTCTGTTAGTTCTCCATGGTGACCTGGAGGCAAGATGGAAATTGCCGCTGCAAGTGCTAGGTGGTCCATAGGGCAGATGGCCCCCAACCGAGTTGGTGCAAGGCCGGGTGGGTGTACAGATGGCCTGCCGAGCCTCCCAGGCCCTGGCTATAGGCAAAAGCCTGGCAGGTTTCCACCCAAGAGATGTTAGTCTAGGATTAAGTCTGTGTACCTGGGCAGGTCTGTTGGTTCTCCATGGAGACCTGGAGGCAAGATGGAGACCACTGCTGCAAGTCTATATATTCTTTATTTAAATTTCAAATGATTTCCCCTTTCCTGGCCCCCTCTGAAAGTCCCATAAGTCATCTCCCCTTCCCCTGTTCCCCAATCAACCCCCTCATGCTTCTCTGTCCTCGTATTCCCCTACACTGCTGCATCAAGCCTTTCCAGGACCAGAGCCTTCTCCTTCCTTTGATGTCCAACACGTCCATCCTCTGATGCTTCTGCATCTGGAGCCATGGGTAACACCGTATGTACCATCTTGTTGGTGTTTTTGTCCCTGGGAGCTCTGAGAGTACTGGGTGGCTCATATCATTGTTCCTCCTATGGTGCTGCAAAACCCTTCAGCTCCTTGGGTCCTTTCTCTAGCTCCCCCATTGGGGACCCTGTGCTTAGTTCAATGGCTGGCTGAGAGTGTCCCCTTTGATTTGTCATGCACTGGCAGAGATTCCTAGGTGACAGCTCTATCCRGCTCCAGTCAGCAAATACTTGTGGGCATCTATAATAGCGTCTGGGTTTTGTAAATGTATATGAGATGGATCCTTAGATGGGATAGTCTCTAGATGGTCTTTCCCTCAGTCTGTGCTCCATCCTTTGTCTCTGTATCTCCTTCTGTGGGTATTTTGCTCCCCCTTCTAAGAAGGTCCAGAGTATCCATACTTTGTTCTTCCTTCTTCTTGGGCATCATTGTATATGTGGATTATTTCTTGGGTATTACAAGCTTCTGGGCTAATATCCACTTATCAGTGTATACCATGTGTGTTCTTTTGTGATTGGGATACCTCACTTAGGATGATATTTTCCAATTACACCCATTTGCCTAAGAATTTTATGAATCCATTGTTTTTAATAGCTGAGTAGTATTCCATTGTGTAAATATACCACCTTTTCTGTATCCATTACTCTGTTGAGGGAAATTTGGCTTCTTTCCAGGATCTGGCTATTATAAATAAGACCGCTATTAACATAGTGGAGCATGTGTCCTTATTACATGCTGGGGAATCCTCTGGGTATATACCCAAGGGTGGTATAACAGGTAGTATCATGCTCAGTTTTCTGAGGAACCGCCAGACTGATTTCCAGAGTGGTTGTACCAGCTTACAATCCCACCAGCAGTGGAGGAGTGTTCCTCTTTCTCCACATCCTCACCAGCACCTTCTGTCTCCTGAATTTTGATCTTGGCCATTCTGAGAGGTGTGAGGTGAAATCTCAGGGTTGTTTTGATTTGCATTTCCCTCATGACTAAGGATGTTGAACATTTCTTTAGGTGCTTCTCAGCCATTCAATATTCCTCAGTTGAAAATACTTTGTTTAGCTCTATACCCCATTTTTAATAGAGTTGTTTGGTTCTCTGGAGTCTAACGTTTTGAGTTCTTCATATATATTGGGCTATTTCCTCTGAGCAGCAGGCGCGGTCCTACCTGTGCTGTCTGGCCTCTCTGCACTCCTGGGTGGTTAGCTACCTCCCTGTTCCACTTGGATATGTCCTGCTGTGGCAAATGATGGTCCCAAACTGGAGACAGAAACCTGAATTCTTCCACCTGAGGTTTCCAGACTGGTCCTCTGAGCAGCAGGGGTGGTTCTATCTATGCTGTCTGTCCTCTCCACACTCCTGGGTGATCAGCTAACTCCTTGCTAAAGGCTCCTTCCTGAGGGCTCTGG
Source organism: Apodemus speciosus (assembly GCA_002335545.1). Lineage (NCBI taxonomy): Eukaryota > Metazoa > Chordata > Mammalia > Rodentia > Muridae > Apodemus > Apodemus speciosus. Next base: position 1,998 of record BDUI01022637.1, read on the forward strand.
AAGTGATCCTTTCAGTTGCAGGGGTGGTCCTGCCTGTGCTGTCTGGCCTCCCCGCACTCCTGGGTGGTCAGCTATTTCCCTGTGCCACCTGGATATCACTTTTCTTTTCTTATGTTGTTAATTTGGATACCACCTCTAGCTCTTTTGTTAGTTTGGCTAGGGGTTTATTTATCTTGTTGATTCTCTCAAAGAACCAGCTTCTGTTTTTGTTGATTCTTTGTATTGTTTTCTTTGTTTCTATTTGGCTGATTTCTGTCCTGAGTTTGACTATTTCCTGCCTTTTACTCCTCTTGGGTGAGTTTGCTTCTTTTTGTTCTAGAGCTCTCGGGTGTGCTGTTTTTTGTCTTTCTTCCCAGCTTCCATATAGAATTTAATTTACAGAAAGGAAGCTAAATAATACATGGTTTAAAATAGAGTCAATAATAACTTTTTTTGCTAATCAGTACAAGAAGTAAACATACAAATTGCTAGTTTAGACACTGGGTGTTCTACATGCACTCAAGTATGTGAGTATATAGTTCTATGGACATGAAAGTAGAGTCCAGAATGGACTTCAGATGTCCTGCTTTGTCACTCTGACCCCTGTCACCTTGAGACAGGGTTTCTCGCAGTGTCAGAAAACACTGTTTTTACTAGGCCTCATGGCCACTGTCTTCTCACGACTGTCTTGGGTAAGTTGTTTGTGTAAGATCTCTCCAGTTGCTTTACCAAGGCACTTAGTGCTATGAACTTTCCTCTTAGCACTGCTTTCATTGTGCCCCATAAGACTGGGTATGATGTGTCAACATTTTCATTAAATTCCAGGAAGTCTTTAAATTTCTTCCATAACCAGGTTATCATTGAGTTGTTTAGTTTCCACATGTATGTGGGCTTTCTGTAGTTTTTGCTGTTCTTGAAGACCAGCCTTAGGCCATGGTGATCTAATAGGGTGAGTGGTATTATTTCAATCTTCTTGTATTGATTGAGAGTTGAAGATTGAAATAATGGTCATATGTTCTGTAAATATCTGTTAGATCCATTTGGTTCATAACCTCTCTTAGTTTCACTGTGTCTCTGTTATGAATGTGGGTGCCCTTGCATTTGGTGCATAGATGTTCAGAATTGAGACTTTCTCTTGGTGGATTTTACCCTTGATAAATATAAAGCATCCTTCTTCATCACTCTTGATAACTTTTGGTTGAAAGTCTATTTTATTGGGTATTAGGATGGCAATTCCTGCTTGTTTCCYGGAATCATTTACTTGGAAGCCTTTTTCCCCCATCCTTTTACTCTGAGATAGTGTCTGTCTTTGTTGTTGAGGTGTGTTTCTTGTATGCAGCAAAATGAGGGATCTTGTTTGCATATCCAGCTTATGTCTTTTTATAGGTGAGTTGTATCCATTAATATTGAGAGATATTAAAGAGAGATGACTGTTGGTCCCTGATATTTTTGTTTTTGTAGGTGGGTTTATGTGCTTGTGGTTCTCTCCTTTTGGCTTTGTTATGAGATACTTAATACCTTGTTCTTTCTTTGGTGCAGGTACCTTCTTTGTGTTGGAGTTTTCCTTCTATGATCCTCTGTAGGACTGGATTAGTAGATAGATGTTGTTTGAATTTGGTTTTGTCCTGGAATATTTTGGTTTCTCCATCTATGTTGATTGAGAGTTTTGCTGGGTATAGTAGCCTGGGCTGGCATTTGTGTTCTCTTAGAGTCTGCATGACCTTTGAACAGGCTCTCCTGACTTTCATAGTCTCTGTTGAGAAGTCTTGTATAATTCTGATAGGTCTACCTTTGTATGTTACTTGGCCTTTTCCCCTTGCAGCTCTTAATATTCTTTGTTCTGTACATTTAGTGTTTTGATTATTATGCGATGAGAGGATTTTCTTTTCTGGTCCTATTTATTTGGTGTTCTATAGACTTCTTTTTAGGTTGGGGAAGTTTTTTTCTCTGATTTTGTTGAAGACATTTTCAGGTCCTTTGAGCTGGGAATCTTCATTGTCCCCTATTCCAATTATTCTTAGATTTGGTCTTTTCATCGTGTCCTAAATTTCCTGGATGCTTTGGGTTAGGAGTTTTTCAAGTTTTGAATTTTCTTTGACAGTTCTGTCAATCTCTTATATGGTATCTTCTACAGMTGAGATTCTCTCTTCTATCTCTTCTTGTATTCTGTTGGTAATATTTACATCTGTAATTCCTAACCTCTTTCCCAGGTTTTCCATTTCCAGGTTTGCCTCCATTTGTATGTTTTTATTGTTTCTACTTTCACTTTTAAGTCTTGGATCACTTTATTCAATTCCTTCACCTCTTTACCTGTATTTTCCTGTATTTTTTTCAGTGAGTTATTAATATCCTCCTTAAAGGACTCTATTATCTTCATGAGATAGGATTTTAGGACAGATTCCTGATTTTCAGGTGTGTTGGTGTATTCAGGGCTTGCTGTGGTGGGAGAACTGGGTTCTGATGATGCCCATGTATATTGGCTTCTGTTGCTTATGGTCTTGCACTTGCCTTTTGCCATCTGGATATACCTGGTGTTTCTTGGTCTGGGTGACTTGAGTCTGCCTCTTTTGTTCCTGGGTTGCTTCAGGTCTCCTTGAAGGCCTGTAGCATTGGATTTATCAGATCCCTCTGGGACCTTCCAACTGGTGCCTCTTCACAGGGGCAGAGTATCTGCTGATCTGTTTCCCTGCTGCAGTAGATCTCCTGGGAAGCCTTCAGACTGTTGGGTCCTCAGTGGAGCAGTCAAGCTGTTTTTCAACTGCTCTATGTGCAGTTAATCCTCAACTGTTCTGAGTGCAGTGGATCCTCAACTGCTCTGAGTGCAGCTGGTCCTCTACTGCTCTGACTGCAGTGGGTCCTCTAGGCTGTGTCAGGATACGGTGTTGTCACTGGAGCAGACCAACTTAGTGTCTGCTGCAGCAGAAAGGACTGGGCAGAAGGGACAAATGGGACAGAAGGGGAGTGGTATTCAGCAGGGTGGGGTTTTGGTGGGTTATGGGTCCCGAGTCCACCAGATTCTCAGCAGCAGCTCTGGTACTCCAGATAATGTGTGTGTGTGTGGGGGGGGTGGTCTTCCCAACTGCTCTGAGTGCAGCAGCTTCTCTAGAATGGACCAAGATATGGTGTCTTCCAGTAAATGGTCCTACAGCCATGCATGCATAAAAGGCATTAAATGGGTTAAGTTTCTTTCCCAAAGAGAGTACATGGGGTTAAAGGGGAAAATGGTAGAGGAATAAAGGTGGAATAATGGGAAAAAGAAGATGGGGTAGATTTGATCAAAATGCATTATATATGCATGTATTATTCTCAGAAAACCAGATATAGAAGTAAAAACAAAAGACATGAAAGTAGAAGGAGATTAGAAGAGGAAATTGATCATCTGCCATGGAGGAGCACAGGAGAGGTTAATGGGGGRTAGATATGATCAGAATACTTTATGTACATGTTATAGCGATTTTGCTAATAAAACATTAAAATGAGAAAAAGAATGTTTTACCCAGCACTGAAAATAATAGATGTTTAACGTTTCCCAGAAGATAGGGCTATTTCCATATTTGACTGTTCAGAGGTGTCCAAACCTCAGCATGTCTCCCTCCTCACCCACCACACCTTAAAACTGGTCTCTATTCCATGCATCACCAGGAACTGAGATGTGGAAAGTCATAAGCCTTTCTATTTTTCCATCAATTAGTTTTCATAATAAAAGCACAGCTGAAAGAGTCAGATGCAGATATTGCACCCAAGCAATGGACAGAAGCAGCTGACCCATGTTGTTGGATTAGGGAAGGCTGAAAGAAGCTGAGGAGAGCAATCCTGTAGGAGGGCCAGCAATCTCATTTAATCAAGACCCCAGAGATCACTCAATCACTGGAACACCAAACAGACAACATACAACTGGTGCTGATATGAGGCCCCCAACACACATACACTGTCAGGTTTGTGTTCATTCAGAGATGATGCACCTAACTCTCAAGATACTTGAGGCTCCAGGGAGTTTAGAGGTCAGGTGGGGTGAAGGGTGGGGACATCCACATGAAAACAGGGGGTATGGAGGAGGTATGGGCTATGCAACAGTCAGAGGGTAGATAGGGGTATAGGGGGGGAATATGGAGTGTGTAAAAAATAAATCAATTAATAATGAAAAAACAAAAAAGGCTTCTATAGTACTACAAAAGAATCCTTCTCCAACAGATGAAAAATTACTAGTGAAGGAAGATTGTTCACTGAAAAGTGGATGGATTGTACAAACTTTTCAAAAATTGTCATCCAAAAAACCATTATATACAAAAGCATGCCTCCACTTTCTATACATATCAAGACTTTTTAAAAATGTAGACATTCAAGTGGATTATATTTTAAAAGCCTGTTGTGTGACCAAATATATAACCGTCAGAAAATTCAAAATCATCAAGTAATAGTGAATTTATTGAGCAATGTATGGAGAATTTGGTAGATATAATATGCCCTGGGGGAAAGTGGGATATTTCATTTTGTTTTGAAATAGGATCTTATGACGTATCCCAGACTGGCCTTAAACTTCTGATTTTTCTGCCCCATTTTTCCAAGTGTTGGGATTGAAGGTATGTATCACTTTTCCTGACTTGATAGTAGCTAGTGGTAGAATAGTTTGGGGTTCACAGCAAGACTGAGTGTAAAGCACACAGAATTCCTGTGTACCCCTGTTTCCCACATGCACAGATTCCTCTACTTTCAGCATACTTCATCAGGGTGGTTCACTTTCAATAAAAGATAAAAACTGCCTTGGTACTTCATGGTCAGCCAAGAGTCCATGTCGGATACAATCCTTGTTATTGTGTATTGGGTTACATTATATACTTTTTTTCAAATGAGAAGCACACATCATGATCATATAAACTAGTTAACATCTCTGAAAGCCATTGCATTCTGCTTTTTTGACTGGCACCACGACTTTGCCAGAATGTCCTTTGGTTGGAGTCATTCATATAGTATGTTGTCTTTTCAGATTGACTTCTCTCACTCACTAATAAACATATAAGGTTTCTCCTCTTTCCATGGCTGGGCAGCTCACTTCTTTTTAGTGGTGAGTGATGTTCCATTTCCAGATGTACTATTTTGTTTATCTATTATTAAATGAGATCTTTGTGGCTTTTAAGTTTTGACAGTTACAAATAAAGCCGCTCTAATGATCCCTGCTCAAGTTGTGGGTGGACATAAAATTTCATTACATCTGGTTAATTACCAAAGAACACATATGTTCAATCAAGTGGTTAGGTATGAACTCTTCTATGAGAAATGAACAGACTATCTTCCACATTGGCTACATTTGCTTTCCCACCTGCAGCAAGCGACTTGCTGTTGCTTTCCCTTGTTGTCAGTCTTAGGTGTAACATTCTGGCAGAGGCATAGTAGTGCAGGCTTCTGTTTGTCATCCCCCAGTAACAGTGACATTTAGCATCTCTTCATGTGCTACTAGTTTTTAAAAAGTGAGAGACTTGCTTTCCATATTGATAGTATACAAATTTTTATATGTTGATGTGAGCCTGCACATCTTTACACATGTGTGTGGAGGCCAGAGGTCAAACTTGAGTGTTAGTCATCAGGCCCCATCCACTTAATTTTTTCCTAGACTCTGTTACTCCAATGATCAACTTTATACAAGTATCACACTATCTTTTCAAAAATTCCTTTTATTCATTCTTTGACAATTTTACACATGTGAACAATACACCTTGATTATATCCATCTCCAGCTCCTTCATTCCACTCCTCCAATTCAACCCCAACATGCCACCTTTCCAACATATTTTATGTCCTCTTCTTTTATTCTAGAAACCTTTGAGTACAATTAGTGCTTCTTCCTGGAACATTTACTGATCTTGTTAGTTTGGTCTTGTGAAGGTCCTATGCAGGTAACCATAGCTGCCGTGAGTTTATGGGTTTCTTGGCCAATGTTATGTCCAGAAGGCAGCATTTCATAACCCTCTCCCCAATCTCTACATCTTACATTCTTTTTGCCCCTATTTTACTATGTTCCTTGAGTCTTAGGGAGGAGGAATGTTGATGTAGATGTCCCACTTAAGGCTGAGTACTCAGTAGACACTTTTTCTCAGAACTTGGATCAGCTCTGAATCTCTGCACCTACTGCTGACCATGGCAGAGGAGCTTCTCTGGTCAAGGTTGAGGATATTATAAGGTAGTTTTATAACCTGTCTATTTAGCAAGATAACAGTAGGTTCTCCGTTTAGGGATATGGCTTCCCGAACCAAGGGATTTGATCACATTTATACTACCAGGGTTAAATTTCCTCTTATGGAGGAAGCCTCGAATTCAACCCAAAAGTGAGTGGTTGGTGACTCACATAACCTTTATGCCAGTGTTGCAACAGTGGACACATTTATTTTTTGCCAGGTTGGTCTTGTAGCATGCATTTCTTGTTGTTTGGCCATACCTGTGATGACTTTCCACACCTAGTAGTCTGCATAGCAAGTTCCAGTACCATTAAAGCTAGCCAATAAGGAAGAATTGTCCCTGTTTGTTCGAAATTGATTTCTTTGTGTCTGACAACAAATAACATACCATTTTTAGCAATATGTATCACCATGTTACTATACTGTGTAAGCAAGAGCAATGGCAGTAGCCTGTGCAGAACAACTTTGTTATCAGTGGTCAACGCACTCAAGCTCATACCGTCAACTTATCTACCCTTTTAATTTTCTTTATTTCATTTAAATTTGATGATTTACTTATTCACTTATTTATTTAATGTATCAAAGTATGTGTCTGTAGGTGTACATGCTACAAAGTATCTGGGAAGCTCAGAGAACAACCTACAGGAATTGGCACCCTCTTTTCATCATGTGGGTTCAACAAATTAATCCCAGGTCATCAGGCTTAGCAGAAAGTGCCTTTACCTGCTGAGCTATCCCATTATCTCCAGTTACTTATTTTAAGCATAACTATTTCCCCATATTAACTATTCTGAGCATATTTGGACAATCAGTTTTGGCTTTGGTAGTTTTGATATATTTTTCTCATGTCTCTTTTCTTTAGAAGGGAAAGTACACCACTATGGCATTGTGGATTCCATTCTTCCTTTCTTAGTTTACTTTTACTTCTTATTTCCTGTGTGAATTTTTAAAGGTGTTCCTTTTTTGAACCCCCCAGTTTTCTTTTCCACAATGGTGATATCACAATAATAGTTGACTTCTTGCTAATGTTAGATCAAGGGTCAAAACTAGGGTTCACAAATGTTACATAACCTTAGAGAATGGTGAAGCTCCAGAAAAACATAACATTTTAGCATAGTAAGATCCTGTTATTTAAGTTTTATAATTTAGAAATTGATATTCACAGAGGCCTATCAAATAGGAGGAGAGTCTGGACCTAATTAGAAAGCAGTGTTCCGTTCTTTGCACTTCTCTGCCCTTGTGATCAGAAAGGCAGGTTCTCCATGGGTATTCTTGGCTCAGGTCGGAGCTCTGTTGATGCTGCATGTCACTTGGGACAATCTCAAAGACACGAACTGAGCTGAACCACTGGAAAATGTGATGATAGGAAAAAAGGCAAGCCTGCATTTTCCAGTTTTATTTGCCCCACTTTTGCACCTTAGATTGAATCAGAAATTAGTAAACATGAAGTTCATTTTTGGACCATGTGATTTATTTTAAAATAGCATTGTCTCAAATAACATTGCAAATCTCTTATGCATAACATTTACAAGCATTGTTTTTATTCTCTACTGAGGTGAAGGCCACCTCATTGGTAGGCATTTCCAGATAAGAGCCAGCCACATCTCCAAGTTCCTTTTCAATGAGACTGAAAAAGAACAAGGTTAATGTTTCTATTTTTTTTCTTGGCACATTACATTTCAAGCTGTTTAAGACAATTTCTTGGGTTTGTTGCAGGCACTCTTAGCAAACACATGTTCCAGCTCATCTTTAGGTTTAATCTATGTAGTAATTCTTACCAGTGCCCTTCCACCCTGACATTTCTGGAGACATGGCCTCTGTTTATCATATTTTCCTTATGTACATGATACTCCATCTCTAATGCAAGAGCGAATGGAAACCTGATGGGGAAAGAATTTGCAACCAACTGTACAGAAGCCTCAGAGAAAATAGTGGGAGAATGCTCATAAATATTCATTATGCTCACTGAAAAGGCAGAATGCTGAATAGGATGACAAATGAGTCTTCCCATCTTAAATGGATAATAAGCAGTTCTACAAAATGACTTTCAACCATTCCTTACTTGGTCGAAATGCTCAACACTGTCCCAGGAATTTTAATGAGATGTGTGTCCATATTTGTGCTCTAAAACAGGTGATATGCTGCCTAAGAGACATTCTTACCTATAGGTTTGGTTTTCCATCAAAACGGTCAGAGCTTTTCTGATGCTAGGAATCATGGTTTTGGTTTTTATATGGGATTTGGACATTTGGTGTGGGAATACCCTTAAGCATTTTTCTATTGCCCTCAACAGCAATAATTGCATCAGTCAGTTTTCTGTGGCTAACACCACAAAGAAGAAAAGAAGTTCATGTTGGCACGTGACTCTGGAGATCTAAAGGCTCAGGGCTCCTTTACTGATGGAGTCCTAAGGCTGAGAGAGAAAGAACACAATGTATGCAGGTTACTTCCCTTTCTTATATAGCAGAGAAGGTTAAACCACAGTGACGGTAGCCTACTAAACTTACCTACTTCTGGTTGCTTCCCAAACACATAACCAGATCAAGTTTACCCCTTCTTAATGCCTTACAATGAGGACCAAGTGTCAACATGAGTTTTCAGAGAGAATACACCATATTCACCCATGGTACCCGCCAAGCAGTATCTCTCAGATCCCACGTCTGACATGGGGATGGCATAGTGTTCAGGTACAGCCCATCTGATTTCTAGCGCTGTCAGCTCCTGGGCATCCTTATTAGATTCACAGACTTTCTGGGAGTTATCTGTACCCATTCTTGTTCTTGTTTATAACGACTGAATGAGATGCTGACCACGAGGTGCTGCCTGGTCCCAGCAGAGATGGAGTCATCCTTCTCTGTTATTCTCAGGGGACAGCATCAAATCTCAGTCCTGTTGATAATTTCCTGACAAGGGCGTATTCTTTGACCACTTTGTGACAACTTCTCAGTTTTACAACATACAGGAGCTATGAGTCCTTACTCCCATTTTCATCGATCTTTTCTATCTTTCTTTCTAAAGCTTCTTGCTGTTAGCTTATAGCCTATTTCCCTTTCTAGTGCCCAAAGTGAATACTCTCATGCTTAGGAAAAATTATATAGACACATGTCACCATATACTGGCACTTTTAAAAAATTTTCTAAATTGAATATATTCTTCATTTACATTTCAAATGCTAAAACCCGTTTAGGTTTCTCCCCTCTCCAAAAACCCCCAACCCCTTCTCCCACCCCACGTATATGCCCCTCCACTGACCCACTCCCACCTCCCCACCCCTCGATGCTTTGTTGGAGCATCTACTGAGCCTTCATAGGACCAAAGACCTCTCCTCCCACTGATGCCCGACAAGACATTCTTCTGCCACACTTTTGGCTGGAACCACATGTACTTGGTTGATGGTTTAGTCCCTGGGAGTCCTGGGGCATCTGGGTGGCTGACATCATTGTCTGGTACTTCTTAGACAGCAAATTGTTTGTGCTTAATTTTTGCCTTGTCCCAAATTAGGCAGATTCTTTCTGAAGTCATTCCCCACTGAATTTTCTGAGACAGAATCTCTCACTGAACCTGTTTTCACTTATTTAGCAAGGCTGGCCTGTCAGTGACATAAGGGATCTGTCTGTCTCTGCCTCCCCACAGCTGGGATTAGAGGAGGGCACAAAGCTATACTTGGGTTTTCTCATGGGTAATGAGGACCCACATTGAAGCCTTCGAACCTATAAGACTGGCACTCTCCCAACCAAGGCACCTCCCTAACCCAGCAAGAACTTTACATGAACAACATTCTAGACTGAAGAGGTGGTCTTCTTGTGAAGTTAAAATGAACCAATTTGCATGAACTAGAAACAGTTACACAAGGGACTCTCCTTGTTACTCTTGATTTAGTTTGGTAATCTTTCTTATCTGAATCTTCATTTTCTGTGATCTCAATTACCCACAATCAACCATAGCATGAAAATACTAAATGGAAAAATTGAAAACTAAAACAAATCCTGCATTTTAATTTTCACACAGTTCTAAGTACCTTGGTGGAGTCATACACCATCCCACTGCTGCTTGTTGGGGATATGATTATCATTTGCTCAGCCTGTCCACACTGCATTTGCTACCCGTTCATCTGTGACTTGGTAGCTCACTTGGCTGTATAACATACTGGTTGATATCACAGTGTTTTTGTTCAAACAACTCTTATTTTACCTAATAATGTCCCCAAAATGCAAGAATAAAAAATGGTGGTGGCTTAGATATGCCCAGGAGAAGCCACGAATATGTTGCCTTTTAGTAAAATGGTGAAAAGGGAAACAAGTTGGCATATATAGGCTTGGATACTAGAGGTTTTATGTACTTGTGAGGTTTTGGAATATCTGCCCCACATATGTGGGATGAGTCTGATGTGAGCCACTTAATGCTACTACTTAAAAGAAGCTTTTAGGGTATAATATCTGACGAACAGAGTTCCTGGAGGTGCTGCATGATGTTTCGATCTATTCACCTAGGAACTTATGACACCATAAATAACCAGAACAGTAGGGCCACCAGCCACCAGAGGAAGTACTGGCTACACTCCTAAATGTGATCCACATGCTACACAATCCATTGATCCTATCCAGAATTTGCAACTAGCACTACCCTTACAAGGGCGACGTTATCCTAGCCTGTTCCTGCAGGGTCTCTTTCTAAATCTCCCYGAACTCCATGAGTCAGAGTTGACGTCAAATATAGCTGCAGGTCCTGAATTCTGAGCACCTGCCTTTGCCTGATACGGCCTTTGGGTGTTTTACACAATCGTGCTTTTACTTTTGCTTTTTACTTTTACTTTTAAAAATGCTCCTGCTTTGTGATTGAGAAAACTGAGGCTGCAGGTGGTCAGTAGATGGCTTCAGGCACCATGGTGGTTAGTAACTCTCAGCTCTGCTTCAGCAGCTTTTGACCTCCCATTCATTGCCTGGGGGGCTGTTTTACAGAGCTCTGTCTCGATGCCTGCAGCCTTGATTCCAGTGTGCACAGGTGAGGCAGAGATGTGCAATTGATATTTGATCTGGACTGAGAGGTGTTGGCTCACCCCACTCTCCCTGCTCACTGTGGCTGCCCTTGGCACTGTTGCATATTGCTTATCCTCTCAGCTCTAACTGCATCCAACACTGAGCCCCAGGAGAGGGTCAGCCCCGTCTCTGCTATGATTCATCAGAGCTGATCTTAGCTCAGCCAGTGATAGCCAGGTAGCAGGAACTGAGGTATCTGCTGGAAAGAAAGCCATCCCTGAATGTCCAAGACACCTTTATGCCAGTTGCAAGGGCTTTGATGTTTCCTTCAGATTTTTCTTCCTTTCAGTATTTTACAGAGAATTGACTTTTCCTAACCCGGCTGTGGTTTGCTCTTCATTATATATTCAAGCTTTATCTTTTTAGAAGTTAGCTTACTGTTTCATGAAACAGCACAAGGCTCGTTTCATTAAATATTAATATCAGTGTAATAAAACTGAACCATCAGACTTTTTGATCATCCCCCTTTCGATCATTAGATATCATCTCAGTTATTGATGATATCAATGCTTAAACTCCGGCAATGTACGTTTCATGTCACTGCTACGATTCCACCTTGTGAGTTCTTTGTGTTTACTTGTGACAGAAAAATAGGCCCGAATGTTGATTTTTATACAGAATGCTCTCATGAGAATGTGCATAAATCTACATTAGCATACCATTACCAGTTCTAAGGCAAATATGTATGTGTCTAGTGGAAATGGGTGCTGACATATTTCTCTGCATTCAGGGTAACCATGCTAGTTTTCCATTCTATGACAACGTAACAGAAATAAATATGTTATAAGGAAGAAGCTTTGTTTGGGTTGTAGTCTCAGAGGTTTTTGTCACTTTGCTCTGTCACATTGTTTTGTGGTGTTTGTCTGTTTGTTCGATGAGGCACAACACAGCTGTTCACCTCATAATGGCCAGGGAGTGAGAGAAGAGACGTTTATCCCAGAATCCACTCCAAAATGCCCCCAGGGACCTAGCTTCCTCCCATCAAGTCATATACCCGAAAGGTCCCCGTACCTCCTTGATTACATTGACTAGAAGCAAACCGTCATTCCTGGGATAGTCCACRATGGATGAGTAGCCGTAATTCCCCATTATGACTAGTACCCCCATTGGGAAATCCCATGACCTTCATGCTAGAAAGTATGAGAAAAAACCAAAGAAAAGAAGAGAGGAAGGAAAGTCAAGACACAGATCTCATAGCTCAGTGTTGCAGAAGCTTGCTGAAGTCTCAACAGTAATTATGCGCTCAGCTTATTCTTAACTGTCATGGCCCCCTGTCGTAGACAGATCTTTATTCAGGTCCTGTTCATGCCATACAAAGACCCGTGTCTTTCCAGGGTTCAAAACAAAATGGCTGGAGTTTTACAGAAGACTCGAACAGTAAATCACAGGCCAAAAATCTGACCAACAACTGGCATTAAACTCTTAGCTGGATCCTGCCTCGAGTTACTGCAGATGGCTGGCAGCAGGGGCCAGGTGCATGGACAGAGTCCGAGTCTAACTAATCCCATGCCTCCTATCAGATCACCATGGAGTAAGAGTGGTCTTCAATAGCAACAAAAACAACAGAAAGTCTACATACACATGGAGGCTGAACAATATTCTACTCAATGATACATTAGTCAAGGAAGAAATAAAAAAAGAAATCAAAGACTTTTTAGAATTTAATGAAAA
>BDUI01022644.1:16581-30863 GCA_002335545.1 Apodemus speciosus
GTATTAAAAATATTCCTCTTGTTACTGATTCATGGTCTCATGTATTTAAATCACATCAATRTTTTAAAATCATTGAGCATTGTTTTGAGACCTGATATATATAGTTTGTCCTAATGTTTTTACACTTAAAAAGATGTCTTCACCTGACATTTTCATACTTTAACACTTTCAGATTATTGTATCCTTTCATTACACATTAAATGTCTCCTTTTGCACTTTGTTCATGATAAGTAGAGTGATAATGAAGTCTTCCACCTATTATGTATTTGAGAATGTCTTTATATCCTCTTCAGAGCTGAAGGACAGATTTTGGGCATAAATATTTTGGATGAGAGTTTTCTAAAATAAAGCACAAGAAACATACTTTCATTTCATTGCTCTTGGCAATAATTTACACATTACTTTGGAAGAACAAGCAAAAGCTGAAAAATAAACAAGTGACACAAAATTAAATGATAAAACTTTTGCACAATGGAAAATATTATGGAAATAAATGGCAATCAATGAGATGAGAGAAAGATTCTTTTAAATTCTATATCTAAAATAGACTTACTACTCAAAATGTGAGGGGAACTTAGGGAACTCAATAGCCAAAAATAATTAAAACACAGTAAATGAGCAAAGGGCTTGAATAAACTTATATAGAAGACTTACACATTTTTTTGTGTGAGCATGTTTGTATGTGTGCATATGTTTAGAGAAATGCACATCAAAATCTCAATGTCTTACTTGCCTGCACTGTTTGACTAACTGTCATAAGCAGAGATATATGATGTCAAAGTTATGCAGTAAAGGAAGTGCATATATTGTTGGTGAAGTATCAGTTCTGTAACTGTTGTAGAGAATAGTATATACCCCCAAAATCTTAAAGGTATACTTGTGTGATTTCATAATCCTACTTTTGCATATTTCCAAGGGAAGTAAAATAATAATCGTGAAGAAATATTTGCATTCTTATGTTAGTTGTAGCTAAGATTTAGAAATACCCTAAGTATCTGATGACAGACAACTGTGACATTTCTATGTAAGTAAATATTTTTTAATCATAAAAGAAAGAACTTGGAGATCAGAAACATCCAAAGGCAAAAGCTGGGGCAAGAAAACATCTTTAACAAATAGTGCTTGGAAAACTGAATTTTGACTTATAAAAGAATAAAATAGAATAGATACATATCTATCAACTTTCACAAAAACTAACTCCAAATTCATCAAAGACATAACTGTGAATCCTGAAATACTAAAACTACTTGGAAAAAAACAGGCAGCAAGTTGCTTTCTTTTCCCAGATTCTGCTTCTGGGTGCTCCCATTGGTCAAGTTCCTTCTTTTGTTATTAAATATTAARTGTCAGACACTTAAGCTGTTTTTCAATCTTAATTACACTTGCCAAAGAATTAAAGCCAACAGAGGACAGGTGGGATTTCATAAAACTTAACCTTTTCTAAACAGTGAGGGTAACAATCAAGTGAGTGAAGAGGAAGCCCACAAAATGAGAAGGAATATTTCTCAAYCATACATCTGACAGAGGATTAATATCTAGGATATTAAAAAGAAACTCAGAGAACAAGAAAACAAATGATACATTGGAAAAATGGCCATGGACCTGAAAAGAGAGTTCTCAAAAAAAGAAAAAAATAACTAGGAAATAGCTCCAAAAATGATTACTGTTCCCAGTAATCACAAACATGCAAACTACAACTTTGAGAGTCCATCTTACCCCAGTTAGATGGCAAAGATCAACAAAATAAGCAACATCAAATTCTTCGTATGGAATGAAGCAAATGGTGAAGTAGCCACTGTGCAAATCAGTGTGGAGAAGTCTCATACAGCTAAAAATATATACATTATATGACCTAGCTATACCTCTCATTAACACATGCCCAAAGAACTTTACGTAGACTCCATAGATACTTCCTCAGCAATTTTCATGGATGCTGTATAATAGCAGGTAGGAAATGGAGACAACTAGAACATTATATGACCAACAAATGGATAAATAAATGCAGGGCATATTCATTATGGAACAATATTCATCTATAAAAAGTGAAATTAAAAACTTTGCAGGAAAATAGATGGAACCAGAAGATATCATCTTGACTATGGTAAACTAGGAAAGAATCATTGCTAGAATTGGAAGTTTGGGGAGCAAAGGAAGTAAAATAGATGAATACCAGTGATCTCTCAGAAAAATTAGGCTTTAGGGGTATTTGGAGGGAGGTACCCACAAATGAAGATGAGAGGAGGGTAACGGGATATAGCAGGGTACAAGTGATCTCAGGAATGGAAAATGGTCTTCATAAGTAAGATTGGAGGTAAATATAGAGTAAGGGAAGAGGATGGTAAAGGAAAATAGCTGGATTCAAGCTACCTGATAGTGGAAATAGAACAGTGAGTACTTTTTAGAGAAAGGAGGGAATTACATATAGAAGAAAGAGATAAAAATATACATACAAAATTATAATGAATTTTTCTTATTGGGATTACCATGCTCCCTCCAATAGCCAAAGACCACCTAACAAAAACACTGATAATACACATGAGAAGTCATCATTTCAGTTGGCCAAAAATATGTAATACATTCCAAAAACATACAGCCCACATTCTCTTGGTTGTCCTCAGAGGTGACCATAAGTAGATATAACTGAAGATACCACACAATTCAGACACAGGTATCAGAGGTGCCTGAGGTGGAACTGACATTAATGCTTCTTCATGAGGCCTAGATTTTATGGTACGAATCAGCCCTAGGTAAGCTTCCAAAGGAAAGAGGAAACCAACAGCCTTTCTTAATTGTGATGTCTATGAATCATGTCAATGGCCAGCATGACAAGATAACCACAAGGGTGCAGTAGTGGTATTCATACCATGGTGGCAAACAAGGACTCTCTTTGGCCATAACATCTGTTCAACAAKAGGAAAACTGTTCCTGTTACTTGAAACTTAGCTAAATGTTCAGTGCTAGTGAAGTCATGAATTTTGGACAAGAATCCATGACCACAWCTTTAGCATGACTGAATAGTCCTTAACAACAAACTAAATAGCTGTTCTTATTTTTATGAATAAGTATAGTGTTTATCCTTTTATTAAGGAAACTTCTCTTTGCAAGAGAAACAGACTGTTATGAAATAAAACCAATCAAACACCAGAGCCTAGAACCCATACCAATGCCTCTTTTGAATATTTTTAAAAGAGATAACTTCAGTGTTCCTTTTGTCTTCAGAATAGAACTGAGACTCAATAGATATATATCTAAAAAATACTCCTGCATCTAAGGCTCAGAAATCTTTGCATAACAGGGAGTTGAAAGATTGTAAGAACTAGAATATGTGAGTGTTTTCTAAGAGATTGTTCTCCTAGGAATGTCAGAAGATACACTCATACATTCTTACCAAAATGAGTACCCAAAAGTGAGATGAACACAGGAAAAAAAACAATGAACATGCTCATGGACAGGGAAAAAGATACATGATATCAGCCATACACAGTGAAGTACTATCAAATGAGAAATTCTAGGAATAGGTGAAAGAGCTTTCCTCTGGGAATAGCCCACCAATCAGTTATCCAGGAGAGAATAATCATCCTGAATATATATATAATATTTAACAGATTGAACAAGTCTTATGTAAGAATATGTATGTATATACATAACACATTTATGTATACAAAAACAAGTAATTAAAAAAGAGGCCATGAATTAGGAAGAGAGGAAGGAAGGCCACATGGGAGGACTTGGAGGAAGGAAGGGGAAAAGAAATATTGTAAGTACATTATAATCTTAAAAATTAAAACTGAAAATAAAATAGTAAAGTAAGATAAGTGAGGAAAAGGCAATAAAATAACAAAAGAGAGAAATAGATGAAGAAATTTCCCAGATTACTATTGGAAACCAACTTATACTGTCAACTTTACTGTTTATGAAGGAAATATAAATAATTTTACAACAAGAAACTCTTTGCCCAGAAAGGCAAAAGTAATAGACTGACATGAATGAATATGGACAAGGACTTTGGTAAAGGATATTTTTATATATTGTCACTGTAAATATAAAATTGAGCAATTCCTTTGGGGAAAAGGTCTGGAGATTTATTTTAAATTGAAACATGCAAATTATTGCATGACCCAGAAATTCTTTCAAAGATTTAGTCTAGAATAATGAAATCATATGTCCAAAGAAAGATTTGTAAAAATTGCCATAAGAGTTTTATTCATAATATTTCTATATGGGAATGTCCATGTGCCCCTGAAAAGAAGAATAGATAAATAAATACATTTAGTTTACTCATATATGACATAATCCAATAATAAAAAAATGATAAAATATTGGTGCATATAGAAAATGAGAGATATTTAAAAACATCATGCTTAGTGAGTGATTCCTTAAACAAAAGTATATGTCATGKGTCTGCACTTGCAAAAACAATTCTAGAACAGAAAAAATGTGAAGTAATACTTGCTATTGCATCTAGAATAAAAATAGAGATTGACTGGAAAAGCCTGTGAAGGCTGTTACTGGGCCAATTCCAGTTAGTATTCCATACCTGATTGAGGATGTGTGCACATTTGCCAATGGACACTATCAAATRCTATATATTTTTATTCTTTTGTCTAAATTTTAAAATTAATGAATATTCTGTTATGCTTACAGACAGGAACCTAGCATAACTATCTTCTGAGAAGCTTCATTCAACAGTAGGAAACAAATGCAGAGACCCAGCAACCAAACATCAGGCAGAAGTCTTGTGGAAAAGTGAGGGATAAAAGTGGGCAAGATGGAGGCATCCTGGACACCACAAGGACACCTATGGTGACAATTAACCTGGTTCCATGAGGGCTCACAGAGACTGATCCACCAACCAAAGTGCATGCAGGGGCTTGACCTAGAACGTCTACATATTCTTAGTAGATGTGCAGCTTGGTCTTCATATGGGTCCCCTAACTACCTGGGCAGGAGCTGTATCTGACTCTCTTGCCTGCCTTTGGATCCCCTTTCCCTACCTGAATTGCCTGGTTGGGCCTCAGTGGGAAAGGATGTCCTTAGTCCTGCTGTGACTAAATGTACCAGGGTGGAGTGGTACTCAAGGAGTTTTCCTCTTCTCTTAGATAAAGGGGAGGGGATAATGAAGGGATGAAATTCTAAGGGCAGGACTGGGAGAGGAGGAGAGAGTGAGCTGTGATTGGGATAGAAAATGAATTTAAAAAATTATAAAACAAAATTTATTTTTAGGAAAAATTACAAGTAACCTTAAGCAAGTACTGAAGTGTGTTATATAACATGAATGTACGCATGCTTAAGGGCAGCCAGCATACATTGATGTCTGCATCTGATTTTGGCCCAGTGACAGGGACATATTAGGAGACGAATAAGTGAATAACATAATCTGATAAACATAGTTGAATTATTTGTGAAATATGAATAGTGTCCAAATATTTAACTATATAATTCTTTCACTAGAATGCTGGAAACTTTTATGCATATACTCTTGGTAAAGATACTACAAATAAAAATAAACTCATTCCAATATTTCAAAAAATAAAAATAAAAGGTTCAATATCTTAAGCCAAATTCAGCAAGATTTTATTTTGTTTTTCAGTTTGTTATTGGATACATTTGTAAACTATTGTAGTTAAAAGAAGCCACCAAAATGCATTAGAAGTTTTAATTGATTGATCCTAATAGAATACTGTGATGATTGATTTTGGTTTCCTTGAACATACCTAGCACAAGCTGTTGTAGTTATAGGTCTTTCCTATGATKGTGGAATAGTCATCTTGCCCTCACAATGAAAATGAGCATTAGAGCAAAGCTCATCTATATCAAATATCTCGAATCTTAAACGTTATTAATTACAATTTGTTATTTCTTGTACTGCCAAAATTCCTTAGCATTCATGGTAGAATGAATGGTCATGTTATCTGTACTCTGGCATGGTTCTCTTCATATTCAGTAGATTACCTTCTTTTATGAAGCCAACTTAAAAATGAATTAAGTGTTAAGAGTCATACACACAGCTCTATGTATTGTCCTTAATCTTTAATGAGTAGATCACTATTTAGTATTTTTTAATTAAAATATAGATTTAAAACATAATATTGAATTTGGCTTCCATCCTGTTATATTGGGTCACTAAATTTTTCTCTTAATAAAATCACTATTTTGCATATTAATAGTATATGCATACATATCCTAGGTATATTTTCTACAATCAGGAGAATTTAAAGAGGCTGTACAATTTATAATGACAGTATTAATGAACACAAAGCAGAAACGCACACCTGCATTTCAAAACATGGAAGCCATTCTAAAATAGAGTTATATATTCCCACAACCTATCAGGCAAGATACTTAGACAATGTCTTAAGACACAATGTAATTACATGTTCATATAATGAAGCACCTACTTGAAGACACTTTAATATTCTGATAGGTCACCTGCTTTTAGACTGAAGGTCTTAATTACTTCCTATTGTGTAGGTGATAAATGAATATGACACAAAGGTTAACAACTCCTTCAGCTTTCTCTGTTTTCTCTCCTCTGGGTTACAGAAAAATAACTGTAAGAGAAGAGAAGTCATGTGCATGAAGTCAGTCATTACTATTTCGAAGTGATTGCTATTAGCAGGTGGGAAGATCCCTCTTTAAATATGAAACTCAGCGTTCTCATTGTCCCCAATGATTGATTATAAATAAATTTAAGATTCACTAGAAATTAAATGAATGAAATGAGTTTGTATAGTTGTCATTAATTTCATAAACTCTTGAATTAATATCACTAAACACAAAATTGGGTATAACCTTGCCTTAGAATATTTCTTTCTCAGGTGTAGGAGACTCATTTGAGGTTAAGTTCCAACATTTATGTCTGGTATGGTGGTGCATGCCTTTAATCCTAGCACTTTGATATCAGAGGAAAACAGATCTTTGAGTTCAAGACCAGGCTCCCTCTTGTAAGAAGTATTAGGCCAGCCAGAATTACACAGTAAAACTGTCTAAAAAGCTTTGATTTGTTAAGTAATTGTTTTTTTTTTCTGTTTAAAACATTTTAACCTCATCATTATTTCTTACATACATTTTTTGAGAATCTAACACACTTGTACTATTTACATCATTCCCATTCCTCCTCCATACTCCTCTTCCCAAATCCTCTCTGACTCCCCTTCAAATTCATGACCAACTCTAATTATTACTACATTCAGATCCACAACCAACTGAATCCATTTAATTTTTTATATGTACATATGTTTCAAGCTGGAGAAAGATATTGCTCCATCTGCCAGCAGCCATTGTCTACAGCCATTTGTTTAGGGGTGTGACCTTGTGAAATTTCCCCTTCCATGTTGGCATGTCCTTTGTTATGGTGATYAATAGGTCTTGTTTCCAGTCATTAAATTGTTTGTGTAATTCTGAAGCCAAGAATTCAAACCTATGATGAAAACAATATCCAAACCTACACTGCTTTTTAAGAACTCTGCCATATTCAGATTTGACAGAACAGTCTTAACCTTTGGAGCATTCATGAACCTCTTAATCATAGGGATTCTAGAAGAGCATTCTTCTCTATCCTCAATACTGGGAATAAAGATAAATTGAAAATTAAGTCTGAGGAAACAAAGAGCTAAAAGTTCTGGATTCTCTCATAGCTACAACAGTGAGTCCAGGTTAGATGTTTCTGCTGCTCAGTGCCTGCTGGTGGAGAGGTCTCCCTTTCATCGCTGAGGGCTGTGTCATCAGGATTCTGATCTTGCCTTCAGCCTCCTCCACTAACTCCAGCACCAGTAACCTGTACTTTCAAAAGTATCTCCATTACCGTGAAAATGTTTATAAAGTACAACAGCAAATAAGACTATAGATTCTACAGTGTTGAAGTTTGTCTCCCAGTGCCTGTGTCCCAAAGAACTAGGAGAAGTTCAATAGTATTAAAATGTGGGGAGAACAGCAAGGAAGATTAGGGTTGGAAAGGAAGATCTTATAAGAACTTTCACCTATTCCATGCAAAGAAAAAGAATGCTAGATTCATGAAATTAAAACCAATTCTACCCTTTAATACAATAAATGTGAACATTATTGCATAGTAAAGACATCTCTGAACCTAGGTCAGGAAAGCATAAAATGAATTCAAGCTGTCCATGTGCATGTGCGCACCCACCGGCAGAGAAAAGGGAAGAGGCATGTGAGGTACATGGTTAGAGTCAAGGTCAAAACTTATGAGAAAAACAAAACTTGCTCAGAGTTTTTACTAGGTTACTTCCTAATCACACAACCTCAGGCAAACTATTTGATATTTCTATGCCTCACAATTGACAATGATCAATATGTTTGACATCAACATTGAGAGAAATTGACAAAACTTGTGCAAACTGCCTCATATCTGGCACATGGAAATTTCAATGTGTGACAGATGGTGATAAACACAGGGTGGGATGTTGAATTCACTACACATTTATAATAAACGATTAAAGGAAAAATCACAGACTCAGGAAAATTGTAATAACAAGTAGTAATATTTAATTTCAATATTAAGTACTTCATGTGTTAAATTATTTGTTACAAAAAGCCTAAAATGTAAGTGAATCATGGAAGCAGAACTTAGAGACATAATTGGATATATTGAAAAACAATTAAAACATTTAGGCAATATTTATGATCTTTGAGAAATAAGTTGGATAACTGTGAATAACTTAAGAAAATAGTAAATATACACATTTAAATAGAAGATAGAGATGCACTCATCATCAAAAATAAGGAAAATACCAAAGCACAAACATTGTCATTGTTGCCAACATCAGAGAAACTATTGTTGCTAATGAAGCTATAATTTGTTTGTGAATCTGAAAGTGAAACAACCATATACTACCAAACAAGAAAATAGTGGTGTGTGTGTGTGTGTGTGTGTGTGTGTGTGTGTGTGTGTGTGCGCGCGCGCACGCGTGTGTGTTACTGTGCTTGTGTGTTTATGTCTTTAGATCATGCAAGTAGAAATGGGACCATGAGAGAAAAGAAGAACCTTACTGGAGAGAGATGAGGGAATAGAGAGGGTTAAGTAAGTGATTTGAAGCAGCAAGGAGGGGACTGGGAGAAGCAAGAGGATCTGCAAGAGTGCGAAGAGGGAATAATGGGTACAGATAATGAATAAGAACAAAATATAACTTTGATGATATCACAATAAAATCCATTATTTTGTGTGCTAAATTAAAAACCAGCACATACACATGTAAACATATATATGGATATAATGAGATATGAATTCTGTAGAGATCATTATAAAAACACAATTGAGAAATTAGTTATTGGTATTTTTATCAAATTTAACTTTCACTACAGAGTTAAATATGACTTAGAAAATAGAAGATTTGATAAATAATAGCACATAAAATAACTATGTTTGTATGACTAAGGGTTGACTTATAAGCCATTCCTCCTGGCACTCATTCTCCTACCTGCCATGCAAACCTCATTATGGTAATTAACCCTCTTCTCCACATTCCCTTAGTAGGACCCAGAAATGTTTTATTCTTGAAAAAAATTGTATGTAACCTGTAGACCTCTTTGTAACCTAAACATCTGTTGAAACATCTTCTTTCTACTCATGTTTCATAGGTCCTGTGCAGTCAATGACCAGGTGTCAGTAGTCTAGTTCAACATTAGTAACCTGCCACAACTGCTTCTAGACCTTTGAGTATACTGTGATTATGTGCTTGTGGTATTTGTTGGGGATTCAGAAGACTCTGAAACAGCTTTGGTTATTTTTCAACAAAAACACACCATTTCATGCTATTTTGACATCCTTTGCAAATATACAATTATCCTCTTTTCCACAAGGTTAAATTCAATTCAAGTATATGATGATGCTTTTCCAATTTAAATTTTCAAATAAGGTTGCATAGNAAATGTAAGTGAATCATGGAAGCAGAACTTAGAGACATAATTGGATATATTGAAAAACAATTAAAACATTTAGGCAATATTTATGATCTTTGAGAAATAAGTTGGATAACTGTGAATAACTTAAGAAAATAGTAAATATACACATTTAAATAGAAGATAGAGATGCACTCATCATCAAAAATAAGGAAAATACCAAAGCACAAACATTGTCATTGTTGCCAACATCAGAGAAACTATTGTTGCTAATGAAGCTATAATTTGTTTGTGAATCTGAAAGTGAAACAACCATATACTACCAAACAAGAAAATAGTGGTGTGTGTGTGTGTGTGTGTGTGTGTGTGTGTGTGTGTGTGTGCGCGCGCGCACGCGTGTGTGTTACTGTGCTTGTGTGTTTATGTCTTTAGATCATGCAAGTAGAAATGGGACCATGAGAGAAAAGAAGAACCTTACTGGAGAGAGATGAGGGAATAGAGAGGGTTAAGTAAGTGATTTGAAGCAGCAAGGAGGGGACTGGGAGAAGCAAGAGGATCTGCAAGAGTGCGAAGAGGGAATAATGGGTACAGATAATGAATAAGAACAAAATATAACTTTGATGATATCACAATAAAATCCATTATTTTGTGTGCTAAATTAAAAACCAGCACATACACATGTAAACATATATATGGATATAATGAGATATGAATTCTGTAGAGATCATTATAAAAACACAATTGAGAAATTAGTTATTGGTATTTTTATCAAATTTAACTTTCACTACAGAGTTAAATATGACTTAGAAAATAGAAGATTTGATAAATAATAGCACATAAAATAACTATGTTTGTATGACTAAGGGTTGACTTATAAGCCATTCCTCCTGGCACTCATTCTCCTACCTGCCATGCAAACCTCATTATGGTAATTAACCCTCTTCTCCACATTCCCTTAGTAGGACCCAGAAATGTTTTATTCTTGAAAAAAATTGTATGTAACCTGTAGACCTCTTTGTAACCTAAACATCTGTTGAAACATCTTCTTTCTACTCATGTTTCATAGGTCCTGTGCAGTCAATGACCAGGTGTCAGTAGTCTAGTTCAACATTAGTAACCTGCCACAACTGCTTCTAGACCTTTGAGTATACTGTGATTATGTGCTTGTGGTATTTGTTGGGGATTCAGAAGACTCTGAAACAGCTTTGGTTATTTTTCAACAAAAACACACCATTTCATGCTATTTTGACATCCTTTGCAAATATACAATTATCCTCTTTTCCACAAGGTTAAATTCAATTCAAGTATATGATGATGCTTTTCCAATTTAAATTTTCAAATAAGGTTGCATAGWAAGATTTATTATGCAGGACTGTGGTATTTAGGGGTTCCTAGTCAAAGCAGTGCACTAAAAGACCATGAACTGGTGCAAAGATTAACTCCACCATAATAACTATTTTCAGATCTGCTGGGTAACAGTTTTCATTTTATTTATGAGCCTCATTTTAAATTGACGCTCATGCTGGGCAATGTGTGAAATTATTTGACTGTGACCAGACTTATTTATAAATTCAATGTGAAGACTGACACATTTCATATGTTATTTGTATTTAAAATATATTGGAAATGGTACAATTAAAATATCCGAGTGAAGAGATTGAGATCCAGTTAAGAAATAATGTTGAGTGCACACATATTTGAAACGTTATAAAAGGAAAGAAGCAATATGAACTACTTATCTCAGTGCCTGAAAATATGCAGGAAGCAAAAATAAGATCTGGTGAGGCTGGCATATGAGAAGGACTTCATGAAATGTTAACACATTTGGAATCTTATTATAATTAGTATCGGGTGAACCACAAAATGTTCCTAAAAACACAGAGAAGTTAATATGTTATTTTCACTCATGTACTTCCTCACCCCAGTGCTCAGGCCTCCTCTTAGTATTGGGATGAGGGTCATAATTGAGGATGGCATTCTGGAGGAGAGTGCACCGTGTTAAGTCCTAAGATGATAGAACCTCGGAGCACTTTCTCTTCAGTTACTGGACAGGCTCTTGCATGACTGCCTGCAACTTACCCCACTCTCTTCTATTTACCCCATCACAGAAAGGTTAAGTCTACCAACAAGGAAATGATGCTATGTCTCAAGGATTGTACAAGCTCATCTGATGCTGAAGCATCCAGGAAAAGGGAATGATACTATAATTACCGCCGAGGAAAATTCTAATGAGGTACACACGTTTGTTCCTTTCTGTGTGACTCAAATTTCTGACTCACGTTTAGCATAATTCATTTCCTTTCAGTGAAAGTGTCAGTATCATTCTTTTCAAAATATTCCTTCTTCAGAATTCCCCTCTGCATTCAGAATGACATGCAATGACAATAATAGCAATAATTATAGTAATAACAATACCTTGTATTTAGTGATTCAGGGTAGAGTGATTGACGCTAAAGACAATTACCTCTAGGATATAGTAAAGAAAAACTGGTTTGTTAGTAGATAGATTCTTAAATTCTTGGCAACTAGTAAAATGAGACCTATTTCCAGACACAACTTGTGGGAAGCAGGGATCTGTTACTTGGCAGCTGGTTGCATTCTTGAGGGTTTCCCCTATGCATTTATTGTTCATTTTACTGATGGTCACACAGTGGGCACTTATGATATATAGTCTATTTTATCAGCAGTGAGTATCTAGCTGGTTTATTGGGAAACTATGGACGTACTCCTGAATTAGGAAATATTTAACTTGTAAAAACTAAACACTTTGAATCAGAACCAGAGAAGGAAGCAAGAAATCAAACAATTTTAAAGTCAAAATGTGTTTTAGTCAAGCAGGAACAGAAAGTTGCACATACTCAGAAGCAAAACATGATAGCTGAAGAATCTAGTCTCACCATCAGGAACTTGGCATTAAGAGCAGTTGACAAAAATATAAACAAAGCCAAATGCCATGCTATCACTAACGAAACATTATAAATGGTCCTCATATTGTTCTGTGACAGTATAGACACACACTCTGCAACTGGTCACAATGAAAGCTGATACTGAGTGGACTTGGGCATTATTGATAACAAATGGGAATGGAAAAATAATATCAGGGCTGCATAAGGGATAATAATATAAAATGATAATGCCATAGGAACTAATATTACATTTTAACATGGCTAAAAATTTTGCACTTTTAAATGTAAGATTATCTGGTGCACTTAGTTGCTTTCATGAGTTTTACTGTGTCTGACAAATTTTATACAGAACAAAATGTTTTGTGTTTATTAATGTAATTAAACTAATGATTGTCTCTTATTCTTCACTTATGCTTGTTATTAATGTGATTAAATTTTCTTAAAATATTATGTCATTATCTTGGTATTTACATTATGCAAAATTTGGGGATTTTCCAAATGCTGGCTGCCTTGTCTGGGGCAGGCCTAGAGTGTGAGCTCTAATTCTTTTGTATAAGAGAAACTGCACTGCCACAGGAAGAACAACAATATGAACCCCCAGTACCCCCAGAGCTCCCAAGGACTAAACCACCAACCAAAGCTCCAGATGCATATACAGCAGAGGATGGCCTTGTTGGACCTCAGAGGGAAGAGAGGCCCTTGATTCTGAGAAGGCTAGATGCCCCAGTATAGRGGAATGCCAGGACAGGGAAACAGGATTGGGTTGATTGGTAAGTAGGAGGAGGGGGGATGCTTTAGGGGATTTTCATAGGGGGAAACCAGGAAATGKGACAACATTTGAAGTGTAAATAAAGAATATATCTTTTAAAAAGGCAAGGAAAAGAAAGAAAATGTGGTTCATTTGCACAGTGGAATAATGCTCAGCTATTAAGAACAATGATATCCTGAGTTTTGCAGGCAAATGGATTGATCTAGAAAATATCATCCTGAGTGAGGTAACTCGAAACCAAAAGAATATGCATGGTATGTACTTACTAATATGTGGATATTAGCCAACATATACAAAATACCCAAGATACTGTTCACAGAACTCAAAAAGGCCAACAAGCTGAATGGCCCAAGTGAGGATCCCTCAGTCCAACTTGGGAGGGAGAAGAAAGCAACTACAAGGGGGAGAGCGGGAGGGATGAGGGAAGGAAAGGGGATGGGAGTAGAGAGCACAATATGATCTGGTATTGGGTGGGGAAAAAGGACTGAAGCCCTGAGGGTCAGCAGAAAGAATAGAAAGAGGCAACCTTAGGATGTAGGAGGTTGGGGGAACCCTCAAGAATGTACCAGAGACCTGGGAGGTTAGAGACTCTCAGGACTCAAAGGGAGGGACCTTAGATGAAATACCTGGCAGTAGGGAGAGGGAACTTGTAGAGTCCACCTCCAGCAGAAAGGAAGGGCATCAAGTGAGGAATGGACTTGCCATTCTTCAGTGAAAACTCTGACCCATAATTGTTCCTGTCTGAGAGAACC
>BDUI01022645.1:20610-31504 GCA_002335545.1 Apodemus speciosus
TTTTTTTTAAACAGACTCTCATAATTCCTTAAAGAGATTTTGTTAGATTTAGTAACAGAAAATCCCATTTGCATCTGGCAGGTCTGTCAAGAATTTCTGGTATAATTAAAGTAGGATTTTCTTGTGGATGAAGTTAATTTAAAACATATCTATTTCCCCATGTTTCAGGGAACTCAATAAATCCAAACTCTATCCCTCAAAATATTACTTAACCTTTTCAAATCCACAAATCTCTAGGTATAAAATTTCTTACCATGATTTATTCTGATGCAGAGATTAATTATGTTGAAAGTGTTTCCTACTTACATTCATATACATTGTAGACAATTTATGGTCTGTGCTAATCTCTTTAAAACTCCGCATTATAAAGATTAGAAATGGAAATATTCTCTTTGAAGTGTGAACACTTTACCCTGATTCTGTCAATGAAAGTTAGAAAGAAATTAAAATCAAGCTAAAGTTAGTATCAYGGACAAATAATCAATCATAGCTCACAACTCATTAAAGCAACTTTTGCCGCTTAAAGTTTTTCACTATAAACTATAAATTTAATAACTGGGTCCACTGAATACAAACTCAAGACGGGTATGAGAATGCATTAGTTGAAATCAGTTTCATGCCAGGTGTGACAGCATGGCACACACCTTTAATCCTAGCATAGGTGGTCAGGTCTCTGAGTAGGCCAACCTGGCCTCCGCAGTAAGTTCCAGGCCAGYCAGAGATGCATGCTGAGACCCTATTAAAARCAAAACAAAGCTATAAAGCCAGGTTAATATTATGACAACCCTTAGTATACAAAGTTAGGTTTTCTGCTTTTATGCTGTTAGTGTTGGCAGCCCTGAAGAATCTACCACTTCACATTCCCCACTCCTGAATCTTTCTCTTTGAAAGTTAAGGCCATGAGTTTTCAGAGCATTTATATGGGAAATTTGAAGAAGGCAGAGATATATAGTTTTTGCAAAAAATATAGCTTCTTAGAATACTTTGTGACCATGATGAGTTGATTATACTAAAGCAATTACCTAATTATGATGAAAAATGACTTTCCTGTCTTCCAACCTTTTTACACAGCACTGATAGGTTTTGTAGAGTGCTTGAAGTCAGAACAATGTGCTCTATTTATCTTTTCCCTTCTTGCTTCTTTTCTTAACAAGATCTTGGCATAGGGCTTTGGCAAGCTCACTGTGTTAGGCCCCATTGCCTGCTGAGATGTGAGGGCTCGACTTTGGGCCTAAAGCCATCATGGCTCATTATCCCTTCCTACGTTTCTAGTTAATACTGATAAGTATGATTGTGGTGAAGAGAACAATGTGATGACTCAGTCACGTTCACGCCTTTGGTGCTTAAGCCTCATGCCAGTATGCTTTATCCTTAAGCAAGAAGATTAGCCCTCCTCATTCACTAATACAATCTGTAACGTGGTGGTCGTGCCTTAGATGTATGAACTGGGTTCATGGGGCTACTGAATGCATGAGAACTTTTTAAACCCCGTTTACTTTCTCCTGTGTATCTGCCTGAAACAAATGTCTTATCTGTCTGTGACTATAATAGACATCAGAGGATTGTATAGTGCCCTGTGGTTGTGGCTCAGTAGAATTTTAGTAATAATATTATAACATATATGGTTTTTATATAATCAGTTTAGGTTCTGTTTAGCATACTGAACAGGGGAGTCTTAATATCCTAATTCTGGTTCGGCCTTGAAATTGTGTTAGTGTTTTAATAACTTTCTTATAACTTCTATTGTATGTAAATAGGTATTTTATATACTTTTTTGTTACAGCAAATTTTCAAAGTAATAGAATAGGATGACAKTTCTTCAGTTCCTTTATTTTGTTTTAATTCAGAGATATCATGATTACTGATCTCCAAAGAACAGAAACATGAATTTACATTTCATCGTTTAATGCCATGCACTTTTTGGAATTGAATGAGACTTTTCATCGCAATGGATGACTTCTAAGTACTTCACATGCATCACTGCCAACTCCCAGATATTCATTTTTAACTCTTTCCCATTGTGAACAGAAAGTGACAGAGCAAATTATATTCCTTGTTTTAAGTATGGCCTGCTGCCTAGTCTTGTAGACCTTTTAAGCTTTGACTTGGGACATTTCACATGACTGAAAATGAAAACAGAAAAAGCTTTTATAATGTAAAAATTGTATCAAACTCAATTTCAGTAATCTTTAGGAAGTTTTAATGTAGTTCAAAGGCAGTGTTGGGTAGTTGTGACAGAAATCGTTTATTATCTGGCTCATGGCAGAAAGATTGGAGCTAATTAATTCARTTCTTGTTCTGTCCAAAAAGCTGTAAGAATCCCATCTCTGCTGACAGTGATTGGTTCATGTCAGTCAGGAGTAGAGTTTTCTATGCCAGGTGAAAAATGAACCTTTTATAAAAGAAAGGGACAAAAGCTAATCCTATCCTATCCTATCCTACTGGATAAGAACTGGGGTATTTCCTTGTTACTGCTGGCAGCCACCTTACACCCATAAAGGAAATGAGACTGTGCCCAAAGTGCACAYGCTCAAAGGGAAGCCCACAGCCCCACAGTCATGGAGCTGGGAGCAACCTCATTTTGAGTTTCCTCTTCTGCAAGTCAATCAGATGAGTCAGTTTAACTAAGGTGATTTGTACTTTCTGTCATTGACAAACTCAACTTCATATCTAGTTGATACTGTTATAAACTGTGAGAGTATTGAAGCCTTCACAAATTTCAGAGAACTATATCCTATTTAATGGAAATTGCAAAGAAAACTGTGTGCTGGGAAATTACTTACTGGTTGACCTCAATTTGCTAATCAGTGCTTTAAGGGCCTTTAAGATTATTATTCTAGCTGCAAATATTATGGATACATTGTTACTCCCACCCTTCAAGTGAAAATACTGCACTTACTCAGCTTTGCAAAGTCACACAGCTAGAATGTTGTACCGTGATCCAAGTTCATCTCCATTGTCTATTTCCATTTTGTACAAACARGAAAATGAGTTTATGAGGAAAGCTTGCTAATGTTGATGTCTGCAGTGCACTGAATATGTTGGCAGAGGGCTGTTCACTGGGATCWGTATTACATAATTTGTACTCCCAAAACCAATCAGAGTTTATGTTTGATATTCAGAAAGCAGACTAGTRATACTGAGGCTCTGTGAAGTGATGTAATATTATTGAGGAATTTCAAAGGCCCTTACCTGTTATTTATTTCATTGGCACACTTGATGTGTATGACAAATCTCAATGTACTCAGTTCAGTCTTCTGAAATCTTTCYGTCTACATTTTAGTTATAGTTCCTTGTTATCAAACACATTCTATGGGTACYGTTAGAGAAAGAGATAAGTTTGTAACAAATAAAATGCTTGTTTACTATATAAATGCTARAAACCAAACTGCTGGATAGCTCTTAACCCCACTTAAAARAATCACAAAAATTRTTCTTCACTAGAAAGTCATAGAAAAACCACATTAAAATATGTGCAAAATGTCAAGTGTTTGGCTAGTGCACATCTTTGAGTTCTTGGGTGGCTGAGAAATTTGTAGTGTAAGTTTGAAGTTCACCTGGTTGCAAAGAGGGACTCAGTTTAGTTAGGGTGATTTGCACTTTCTGTTACTTACAGATGTAAACTGAACTTTGTAACTACTTGATACTGTTATAAACTGTGAGAGTATTGAAGCCTTCACAAATTTCAGAGAACTATATCCTATTTAATGGAAATTGCAAAGAAAACTGTGTGCTGGGAAATTACTTACTGGTTGACCTCAATTTGCTAATCAGTGCTTTAAGGGCCTTTAAGATTATTATTCTAGCTGCAAATATTATGGATACATTGTTACTCCCACCCTTCAAGTGAAAATACTGCACTTACTCAGCTTTGCAAAGTCACACAGCTAGAATGTTGTACCRTGATCCAAGTTCATCTCCATTGTCTATTTCCATTTTGTACAAACAGGAAAATGAGTTTATGAGGAAAGCTTGCTAATGTTGATGTCTGCAGTGCACTGAATATGTTGGCAGAGGGCTGTTCACTGGGATCCGTATTACATAATTTGTACTCCCAAAACCAATCAGAGTTTATGTTTGATATTCAGAAAGCAGACTAGTRATACTGAGGCTCTGTGAAGTGATGTAATATTATTGAGGAATTTCAAAGGCCCTTACCTGTTATTTATTTCATTGGCACACTTGATGTGTATGACAAATCTCAATGTACTCAGTTCAGTCTTCTGAAATCTTTCCGTCTACATTTTAGTTATAGTTCCTTGTTATCAAACACATTCTATGGGTACCGTTAGAGAAAGAGATAAGTTTGTAACAAATAAAATGCTTGTTTACTATATAAATGCTAGAAACCAAACTGCTGGATAGCTCTTAACCCCACTTAAAARAATCACAAAAATTRTTCTTCACTAGAAAGTCATAGAAAAACCACATTAAAATATGTGCAAAATGTCAAGTGTTTGGCTAGTGCACATCTTTGAGTTCTTGGGTGGCTKAGAAATTTGTAGTGTAAGTTTGAAGTTCACCTGGTTGCAAAGAGGGACTCAGTTTAGTTAGGGTGATTTGCACTTTCTGTTACTTACAGATGTAAACTGAACTTTGTAACTACTTGATACTGTTATAAACTGAGTGTAAAAGGACTCCACAAATTAAAAAAACTATGCTCTATGTAATAGAAATGGTGTGTGTGTGTGTGTGAGAGAGAGAGACAGACAGAGAGAGAGAAACCGTCAGTCAAAGATAGACAGACAGAGACAGAGATACAGACTATAATGTAACTTTTTTTGTCATAATTATATGAATCTTTTTGATGARTAACATAACTTTTTGCTTAATACATTGAGTATGATTAGAAAAAATGAGAAGTTATTAAAATTAAGAGCTTTATAATGAAAATTCACGTTTATTCAAATAAAAGACTTTTATTTGAAACATCTTACATTGAGATAGTCAAAAGAATTTCTTCCTATTTTAATATGATTAACATTCGGGGTGTCCATTTTAAACAGAAAAGCTGTGCTAGTCATCTTCTTTCTGTCTTCAGATATGGTCCTTGACCAGCAGGTCAGCTCGGGCCAGCTGAACGAAGACCTACGCCACAGGGTCCATGAAGCCCTGATGAAGCAGCACCATCACCAGAATCAGAAAAAACTCACTAACAGGATCCCCATCGTCCGATCTTTTGCTGATATTGGCAAGAAACAATCAGAACCAAATTCCATGGATAAAAATGGTAAGTGCTCTTTTGTATCTACTATAGGACCATGAAGTATTAAATTCTCTCTAAATACTTAAAACCTTTTATTTGACAATTGTTGCAATTAATATTGATTTAATAGAATTGTTTTTGTGTGTGCATATATGTGTATATATGTATGTATGTATATACAAACAAAATACACTGTA
This sequence comes from Apodemus speciosus, assembly GCA_002335545.1. Lineage (NCBI taxonomy): Eukaryota > Metazoa > Chordata > Mammalia > Rodentia > Muridae > Apodemus > Apodemus speciosus. The sequence continues at coordinate 26,014 of BDUI01022645.1, forward strand.
TATTTGTCTTATTTTATCATTAAAGTGTAGACAATTTATCAAAGAACTTGTTTCTAGAAAGGCTCATAAAAGGTGTAAAATAATCCATTTCCAGTTTGACTTACAGATCCAAACAGCAAACCTAAATGGAACACATCTTCCATCTTGACCTAAAAGTCTAAGCCTCTTCTTTCTCATAGATGAGAAGAGTAATGAAATGGTTTATGTTGTGGTGGCCTTCTAATTAAATCATCTTTTTTGTAGAAAAAGGTTTTCCCACCTTGGTCATGGTCAACAGATTTCATTACCGATAATAAAACGGTGCAGCAGCTAACGGGGCAGCTAATGTGGCCCAGCCCATCTGAAGCCTCCTTTCTGCTCCTGAGCACAGTGCCCTTCCACTGCAGCGAGCGTCTCAGTGTGCAGGGAGCCTCCTCAGCCTCTTCACAGCAGCATACTTGAGCAATGTTATTTTCTCGTAACCCTGCTTTTTAGTTTTCTCCTTGAACGAATTTAGTTGTTCATTATTTACATCAAGAAATTGCCTGAAAATTTGTTATCATAGCTTCATAAAGGAAAATGAAGTTACCATAAAGGTAATATGAGTTTGTTATTCTTGTATCAGCGAAAAATATTCTTCAGTTCTAAAAGACAAAAATTAATGACTGCCATATAGCTCAGTCAGCAGAATGTTTGTCTAGCATTCAGTGTCCCACGTTTTATCTGCAGCACCGAGTAAGTGGGACGTTGGGATCCATTCATACTCATAGTCCTGGACTCRGGTGGAGGCCGCAGAGCATTCAAGGTCAAYCCCAMGTACAGAGAATGTTCAYGATCAGCCTAGCAATACGATATTGATTTACAAATGTCAAATGATTCACTAGAAAACCTGACTAATGCAAATTGACCACAGTACACGAATTGACAGAACAGAATATTTCTGTGATTTTCTTCTGTTTTCAAAAGTTTCAGACATACTTTACAAATACATGAAGACACGTTTTTTTGTTTGTTTTTGTTTTTTTTTTTTTTAGACTTTGTATTGTGAGGGTGTTTTCATACTACTGAGTCAAATGTACACAAACAAAATGAATAGTTCAATTTGTTTCAGAGTACCTTAAGGTCATTAGGTACATTAAGTCTCAGGATTTAATGCTGAATAGTAATGAATGATACATTTCTAATTGAAAAGTAGCGTTTGAAATATTTGTTTTTTATTTAKGTACTATGAAAGAAGTGAATCTTACATTGAAAATCCCTGTGACTGGGTAGACAAAGTTCTCCCTTTTCTTATACTGGAAGGCTCATTACTCGGGTCCCCACTCGGTTACCTTTTGGTGTCATCTAACCTCATCTGTTGTTGCTTCGTGTTTCTATTTTGATTGTATGTCTGTATGAGAATGTATTGTCTTCTATTTATTACACACTATGAAGCCAACAAAAGCAGGTGAAATTTTTGTTTTTAATTTTTAATAAATTAAAGACACAGAAATGAAATATAGCCTCTGTCCTTGACTGACTGAAAGCACTGGTATTATACAGACGCATGCTTATGGATATATATGCCAAGTTCACTGAAATTGTCACAAGCATGCCATGRCATACACCAGCTTATATTAGTAGATTCTACTGACTATTCTAGAGATGTAGAACTAACATYGAGACAAATACTATATTTAAATTAATTCATATTCAAAATTATAACTTGATTTAAAACATATACATATTAATGTGAAATTAAAGATTTATAATTTGAGATATAAATGTAGTGGATTACATTTTAAAAAGAAATTTGAGGACAATTTTATTAGATTTTAAGAGAAAAACACCTGGGTGGACAAATGGTAAGTTCTGGCAGCCACCTAGAGGAGGAGAATAGAGAACAGAAAAATCATACTGTAGAAGTTATTGTTGCTTTTATAGTGCTAATACTTATTTTGTTGGCCAAGGTTAAGAAATCCAATCTAGATATTTAGTAACTTTTATGGGAGATTTAAGTTTGCTTTATTCTTAAAATCTTACTAAAATATCCCATGTTTTAATTTTCCACAAATTTTGAAAATTTTTGGACAAATAAACAGTTTTCGTTTCATTACATTTTTGGAAATCAGACAATAAAATATAGACCAAAATGTGTTTATTGAAACAGCTAATCATCCTATGTGATACAATTTCTATATTTTTTTTACCTCAGTTTTTACTGAGAATAATGTTTGTATTTGAAATTGTTGGTACATTTTAGGGAAAGGGAGGAGGGTGTGGAATTTGCAGACTTGACCCTGTGCTGTCATACACAGACCTGTCCTCACTGCTGGTGACTGAAACTTCCATCACAGTTAAGGAGAGAGGACGGTCTTCCAGCTGTGAATCACATGTGCATCTACATGCAGACGTGTGTAGAGACAACCTTTACAGAGAGGACTTTTGTTTTATCTGTGAAACAGCTTAGTTTTTCTAAAAACTAGAATCTGAGTAATTCTGTTGCCATCTGTACAGTCAACCTTTATATGAACACATACAAATCTTTCCAGGGCATGTGTTATGGTAATAGAAACTTGGAAGCACTTATAATAAGATTCATATATCCAATTAAGTATTGTTGTGCAGCATCCTGTCAGCGGTGGTTTCTAAGCCTGGGCTCCTAACACCTCCTCATGACTCTGTTTTGCTTCCTCACACACTTTACATAATTATGTGTTCTGAGAAGTCTGAAAATATGTATAGACTTTAGCAATTTAGAAGTAAGTCTCCTACCCACAAGTGAGAAAGACCTTTACTACCAAGGTTCTCAATCTACTTATGGACTCTATAAACTGACAAACTTGAAATAAACAAAGAAATTGGAACTCAAAGCATAAATATAGAACTGACATTCTGTTTCAAAACATGGATTAAAGACTTAATTTTTATGGTGCAATAGTAAGAGGGGATGCAATCGAATCTTATCATCAAAAAGCATAAATGTAATATTCTTTTTATTTTAAAAACACCCTTGAGCAAAACATTTTACTCAAAAAAATGGGCTTTTCCTTTTTTAACACTATAAAATTAAAATTAATAGAGGGTTTTCTTAAAAAACTTGACAATAGCACAAGTTTTCTTTAAAGGAAGGAAAGATATAGAAATGAGTTATCTACCCTTGTTTAATGTGGTTTTGTTTTAGGATTAAACTTTAAAGTGTCCTCAAAAATGAAGTGATATTTGCATAAGGAAGTCTAAGAAACATTTAGAATTAAGTTTCTGTTCCCTTAGTTGAGTGATTTTGTGTGTGTTACCTTGGTTGTCCTCTCAAGGGTTAAACATTCAGACACTGCATTTTAAATGCAGGTCTTCTTTGTTTCATATGTTACATAAAAATTAGTTTATTTTCTTTCCCTTTCCTTTCCTAGTCCATGTTTTCTCTCTGTTACTTTTCCTTAGTGATTTATGTTTTTTTCCAATCTCACCTACGAACACTCTGATGGATATATGTATATGTTACATGTATATGTAAATATTTTCCTATTCTGCACATCATCCTCAGGGTTAAGATGCAAGGCGCGAGGGATCCACCATGCGTCTTTAATGCCACCATGCTGTGTTTAACTTTCACTTCTCGTTAGGAATCAAAACTGTGAGAATTAAATGACTGATTCTGATGTTTCAATAGAAAGTGACAGTTTCATTTGGCAAAACAATGGCAAAAAATAATAGAAAATAGTATTTACTTTGACATTACAACCCTGAAAAGAATACTGAAATGAGAAATATCAAGACTATTCAAGTCACTTCTTGAATCCAGAAACACATTTCAAACACAAATGTGACTTGTGTTAGATGATAAAGAAACCAAAATACATTAATGCTTCTATTTATCATTTCTGTCACGCATTCCCTTACACATAGAGACATTTGTATTGCAATTCTGTTGTAAAATGATGTTAATTTACTGCTTACATGTTTTTGATAATTCTTGGGACTTGTGGCTTCTGTAATATRTAATAKCTTCATGCCCCCATTCATTACTACTTCTGTAGTATAGGATATCTTCAACCCCCCATCCATTGCTACTAATTTCTAACTCTTCTCCTACTTCCACGCCTTTTCTCCTCTTAGTTAGAATAATTTCTARTTGCCATTTKTATTTAGAACCTGGAAGTTACAAARCTTCTGCTAACTTCTTCTAATTTATTGTTCAGAGTCTTAAGTGCAGAGCACTTAGATTTAGAAGGATGGGCTATGTGTTGAKCRTTCTGACCTGGGCAGGTTGAAGCCCTTCTGTCAGTATCCACAGATGTATTGTTAATGATGTTTCTTTGTGGTCTTTAAACTTGCTACTGCCTTAAAATTACTTTTGTTATGATGCTGTTCCCAGATGCATGATGTTTTTTATATGTTCAGATATTCATTTTATTTTTGAAGCACTGTGTGTAAATAATATAGCATGTGGTATTTATTTCTCATAATGATCTACTTTGAAGGAGAAAGCTAGAAAATTACTTAACATTGCACATTAAGAAAGTCCTATATATGAAAAATGTAAACATTTCTACTGTTAAAAGAAAATTAAGATTATGTTAATTATTAACAGAGTTGATGTATCTGTTTAGAGGCTGTCTTGTCACTGAACTGTGGAAATTGACTACATTTTAAGAACAAACATATTTCTAAGATAACATGTTTAAAGTTTTACTTTCTTATTTGAAACTAATTATTTTCAGGCGTACCAACTCTCAATAATTAATGACACGAATACTCTGTTTTGGAAGCRTAGCTCACCAAATCATAATTTCCTAAAAATTTATCTCTCTTTCTCCATGTTCTCTATTTCCATAAAAAGATGTATTGTTGCACATATATGTAACTTTGTCATTCATCTCTATATTTCTTCATTTTGCTCTGTCTTGTGTCTGTCTCTAACAGGCTCATCTCATCTCTGTACCTCCCTCACCTCCTACCCTTTGGGTACTCTAAATGCGTTGAAGGTTCTGAGGTAGTGTAATCGGCTTGGACTCTAGGATAATAGTACTGTTCCTCCGTGTCTTCATCCCAGTTTCCTTCTACTACATACAATTTAAACTGGATTAACCAATAGCAAATACTGACATATGTAGGACATAAATTATCTAATGATTTGATCAGGCTAGATAAAAAAAATGTAAAAATTCACTTATTCATATAATGTGCATATAGGAAAGAGCTATATGTAAATCAAATCTGATTCAAAGAAAATCAAACAGGTGCTAGTATACTGCTAGATACTCTATGCTTTAATTCACATATAATAAAACAAATTAATTTTTTATTAAAGTAGAGAACCTTATATTTAACAGAAAAAGGTAATAGTATAAAGTAAACTTAATGTTGAATAGAAAGGATGGTGTTAGATTTCTCAAATATTTACATATAGTTATAGACTTTTATCGTTTTGAATAAATTTCATGATGCCTTAAGATTTGCATATTATAATAGTAATCTAAGTTTGCGATGCCATTTGATTACACGAAATTTTATCTGACCAATTATCAGTGCT
>BDUI01022646.1:7180-20158 GCA_002335545.1 Apodemus speciosus
TTTCTCTTTCTGTTTGTCTTTCCTTCCTCCCTCTTCCCTCCCTCTCTCCCTCCCTCCCTCCCCTCTCTCTCTCTCTTTCTTTTTAAAAATTTTGTATAGGGAAAGAGAGTCAGGGAGTGAGGATACTGGACAGCATCAATGATGTTCCACACTTGAGAAGCATGGACTCAGCAGTAACCATCTAAAATCACCCAGAGTTGAGTCAAATTCCCAGTATACAAAGTCAAAAGAAATACATGAAACATCTAATATCATAAACATATGTGTATACATGTGCTTGTATATGTTGCTCATAAAGTGTTTCTAACCTGCTGAAAATGATTATAACTGCCAACTGTGTTTTTAAAGTGATGCGAGGGAGTATTTGAAAATCTCTTTGTATTTAATATGTAAGCGAGTAGGGTTTATGATCATTTGTATATTAAATCATATTTGTAAATAATTTCTTAAGTAACATATAAGATAAATTGATAACAAGTTTATTTTTCTGCTATTTTATAAATATTCTTTCACTTGCATTTATAGGTACTTATAACTTACCTCCAATATGCATTGGATATTTACTTATTGGCTTTATTATGAAGAAGTTCAAGATTACTGTCAAGAAGGCTGCATACATGGCGTTCTGCCTATCCCTGTTTGAGTACCTTCTGTCTTTCTTTCACTTTATGATAAACTGTGATAATTTCCCAGTTGCTGGCTTAACAACCACTTATGAAGGGTATGTTTTTGCTAATGAACAATCTAATATTTTCACGATTGCTAGTCCATTTTCTGTAGGGGTTACATATGACTGGATCATTTCATTATAACTTGATGGCAGTAATCCATGGTTTTCTTGTATTTTCCATCCACCCATCAATCCTATAGCAGCCCACACAAATTGTAAGTATATAAAAAGGGTCTGGGGAGTACCAGGGAGCAAGTGTATGATCCATATACATATGGGTGGAGCCATGGTGATATCTTAATCTGTTTTAAAGTATAATAGAGAAAAGTCAGTCTGAAGCTTTTGGCCTAAATTTTTCATGTATTTTATACTTCCATAATGAGACAGCTTTAAAAGTAGTAAAGTGTGTGTTGAACAGGCAGGAAATCCCAAGTTCAGGTCTCCAGAACCCATGTAAAGCTTGATGTGGTAGGGTATCTGCCTGGGGCCTGCCCTGGTCTTTTGGGGGAAAGGTACTGAGTTGGACACAATGTTAGATGGAGGCCAAAGACTGACAAACCCTGGCCTTATAATCTTATTAGTTGAGCTTAAATAAGCACTGGCCTCTTACTCTGTAACACTCTTACTATCTGAGCTGATCAGCACTGGTTCCCTTCCTCTCTGGCTCAAGGACCCAAGTGGCCTTCACTGACTTTGTTTACAGGTAATATTCACATTTTAGACAATTAGGCTCATAGGATCGATTTTTGCCATATCCATATAAGTAAGAAATGGACTGTGTAGATAACCAGTAGTCAAAATTATGAATCAGTACTTTATAAAATCTTAAGATTTTGCTAAATTCAACATTCCATTTTACTTGGAGTTTAGACAATATAATATTAACTCTAGCCAACATAGAAATTTGTGACTTATATACATGTCTGGTGGCTCCTGTACTATGTCTCACTTGATGTCACAGTACTGTTTGTGATAAATGTTCTAATTTCTACTTAGGAACCCTAAATATACATCTCTATTCAGTCAGGAGTCTCTTGTTGTTAGAGGTGTATGTATTTTGAATGGTATTTAATTTTCTACTGCATGTTATCTACTGTTTAATACTTGACAAATCTTGGCAAGTTTAGTCTTTCCGTTCCTACCTGTGACATAGAGAAGATCTCTTGAAAACTGCCACTGTCCCATTTACCAAATCATGCTAGCCTATGCTGTATCAAAAGTATGGTCTATTTTATGGAGATTTAGTGATATACATGGAAATGCTTTAAGTTATTTTATTGAACTTCAATATTTACATGAAGTTATAATCTCTTTTTAAATTTTTTTGTAAGATTTATTTATTTTATTTTATATGAGTACACTGTAGCTGTCTTCAGACACACCAGAAGAGGGCATCAGATCCTCATTACAGATGGTTGTGAGCTACCACATGGTTGCTGGGAATTGAACTCAGGACCTCTGGAAGAACAGTCAGTGCTCTTAACCGCTGAGTCATTTCTCCAGCCCTATAATCTTTTTTTTTTTTTTTTTTAAAGAAAGTGTCAGTGCCAGAACTATATAAGAAAACAATCAAATAAAAGTAAAGATAATTAAAAAAAAAAGAAGTTTGGAGCTCATTAGTTCTTCCTGAACCAGAGAAAAAAGAAAGGAAAAGAATTAAAATCCCTTATACAGGCAAATATGCACACAAACACACACATACACACACACACACACACACACACACACACACTTTGGACAAGTCTATCCTGCCTCAATCAACTGTAAAAGTTTTTATGTATGCTTACATACATATACATAAATCTACACACATACTTATATACAAACAGACCTATAAATACATACATTTGGTGCATGGGGCTGATGCCCAAATACCTCCCACATACATTTGGATAGATGGATGGATGGACAGAGGAGAACCCCTTCCCCAAGCCAGAAATTGCTCTGACCTTTTTATAGACAAAAGTTCTTAGAAAATTACCTCATAGATAAAATATACAAAAGGGGAGTTACAGGAGGATTTTGATACTAAGTTCAAAGCATTGTTGCATTCTGTAAGCTCATTAAGTTCAAAGCAAGTTTCACATGATTTTGCTTTACTATAGTGTATACCTGTGGCTTCATCCTTGGATCTGAACAAGAATGAATGTTCTTCTTTGGTTATAAAATTTGTCCTAAGCCTATTTCTCTTTTTAGTGTAATTGTGAAAGCTCATTTTATTCCTTATTATGCACCCCTTACTATTCTATGAGAAGGGGGAACATTTTATTCTCGATTCTAACTTTATTATATCTTTCTGGCAAAACAATTTAAATCATTCCTTAAAACCTTCTTCACGAAAATTATTTGAATCAAATCAGGTATTCTATAAAATCATCAATTTATCTAAATAGTATTAATTCATGAAAGTTCATCTTTATGTTGATCTGCAGGAAATTTGCTTAATAGAGTGGGGCTAATGTCCAGGAATCCTTAGGCTTTGTAATAGTGACAGGAAAGACAGAGCAGCAGTAAGAAACAATCCTGTGATGAAGTCTCTTGGGACCTTGACTCTCAGAACCCACCCATCATAGACCATGCAAAAAACAGTGGGTCATCTCCAGGAAAGTCACTGTCTAGCTCTAGCTTCTTCTAAGTGACTCCTCACAGGTATCTGGAATCTCTGTGTTCCCCTTGTGATCTGAGCAGCATAGACAAAAAACTCTCATAGTTCATGGGCCAGCTCCTTGGGCTTTGGAACACTGAACAATGGGGACTTTGTCTCAAACAAGGTAGAAGTTTATCTTCTGACATCCAAATGCACGTGAATGTACACATGTGCCTACACACACACACACACACACACACAACACACATACTCACACATGTGAGTATAGAGACAGAGACAGATAGAGAGACAGAGACCCAGAGAGAGAGATATTAAAAGAAATATTTCTTTCAAAGCCCTTAAGAACTATCAGATTTCAATAATTTCAAACATAAAGTTATAAGAAATTATATACATATGTATATATATATATCATCTGATTTGAATGATGTTTGTCTGTCAAGGACATAGTATAGGGACCACAGGTCTATATTTGGATATTTCTGTTTTTGCTCTGGAGGAAAGATTAAATATCTCTCTCTCTCTCTCTCTCTCTCTCTCTCTCTCTCTCTCTCTCTCTCTCTCAATAAAGTGATTGAGTAGGTTTTTACATATCTGAAACATTATTTTAAATAATTTCAGAATTCAGCACCCTTTACATGTGGAGAACAAGGTCCTTGCTGACTGCAACACAAGGTGTGGCTGCTTAATGAACACATGGGATCCAGTGTGTGGAGACAATGGCCTGTCATATATGTCAGCCTGCCTTGCAGGCTGTGAGAAGTCTGTTGGAACAGGAACCCACATGGTAAACATCCTTTCAGTGTTTGGGCTGATATTTGTGTGCTGCATTAACATGTGCTATGATTTAAGCCATATCTGCTAAAAAGCAAAAAAGTAGTGATGCATAACACAGATTAATATTTTTTGTGAACAACACCATTTATTCTGTATATACATACTTGATGTTATAACTCCTAGATATTATACAAATCCTTGACAGAGTCTGAGCATTACTTTGTTATTTCAAAGCAGTTGAGATCATTGTTGAAGTTATCTGAATTAAAATGCTCTGGGTGGGTTAAAGAGATACCTCTGAAGTGAAGAACATTTGGTGCTCTTTCAAAGGACATGTTTGGTTCCCAGCACCCACAGGAGGGAGCTCACAACTCAAGCTCCAGGCCTCTTGTCACTCTCTTCTGCCTTCTTCAGACATCCACATGAACCTGTTTGTATACACACAGATACAGTAGCATACACATAAATCAACATTAAAGTTAAAACTATAAATTATTCTGGATAGAATCTGCCTTTTGTTTTGATAGTGTTTCATGACACTTAGGCTTCAAACTTGATGTTTAGTTGAGATGAAGAGAAAATTTATCTTTTCATATCATTAGCTTCTTTCATTTATTTATTTGTTTTATTATATATTTATGTATTTATTATATGTGTATATATGTATGTATTGTGTGTGTATGTGTGTGTATGTCTGTGTGTGTGTGTGTGTGCACGAACATGTGCATGGTATGCAGATGAATGTGCATATGAAGACCAGAAGGCACCTCAGCTGTTGACTCTCAGGTCCATGCACTTTGTGCTTCTGAGACAGGATGCCATTGACCTGGTATTTGCTGGTTCTGTTAGGCTGCTTGGGAAGTGAACCCAGGAAGTTACCCATTCCCACTTTCAGATCCAGTGCTGCAAACACATCCTGTATTCATGCACCTTTCCATTGTGTGTTGGGATGAGAACTCATCCTTGTAACATTACTAACTGTTAGATCTCCTCAAACCAATCATTATACAGATTAGTATAATAAAGAATCAAGCATTTTCCTCTCCTTAAACATGTTATAATATGGAGAGATAGCTAGCAATCAAAATGAAATACAAATTTTCACTCTTAATCAGACTTGGGAACATAGATATTGACTTTGCTTCTTAGAAACACTCCACTGTTGGCTATATCACTTTGTTTATGAGTAAGTACCTAAGTATTCCATCAACTGTCTGAGATACATCTTGCTTTAGTACTTACTACTAAAACAAAGCCATATTTATTTACTTTTTCAAAAACTATGTGCAGGCTAGAATGTTAGCTCAGTGGGTAAATACATTTGCCACTAAGCCTTACCACCATARTTTTGTCACAGTATAGCCACATTGTAGAAAGAGAGAATTAACTCCCATAGGCTTTTTCTGACTTCATGCATGCAATGGCACACACATGCACATATATGCACACACACACATAGAAGAAAAACTAAACCAAAAAGCAAATAAATGTGAAAAAATAAAATATAGTGTGCATTCAGGATAATTGAATCTTTGCAAATTTACTCCATGTATTTAGAAAAAAAAACCCAACTTTTAAAATCTACCTTTTTATATTTTTTGATAAAATTCTGAGATACCAAAAAGGAGATGTAAATAAAGAGGACATATAGTCTGAATTTTACTTATTTAGTAATTTTATTTAATAGCATTTGTGCTCAAACTTGGGTCCTCATTCAAACTAGGTGAGTGCTCTTCCTCTGAATCATATCATTGACCCAACACTCTCCATTTTGATCCAACTGGTTATGCAGTCAACACTCTAGGTTCATACTAATACATTTCTTCTTTAATAGGACACTTTTTTTGACAGGTGTTTCAAAATTGCAGCTGCATTCGGTCATCGGGAAATTCATCTTCAGTCCTGGGGCTGTGTAAAAAAGGCCCTGAGTGTGCTAACAAGCTACAGTACTTTTTAATCATGTCAGTAATTGGCAGTTTCATCTACTCGATCACAGCCATACCTGGGTACATGGTTCTTCTGAGGTAATAAGTAACTCTTTCATGTAGCCTTCTCTCTGTGCTTCTTTGTAGTGTGTTCATATGCTAGTGTACAATGTGATGTGTGTGTACGCTCACGTGCATACACTGGTGTGTGTGCGCTTGTAGAAAAGTGACTTTCATTCACTAGATATAATTATCTTCCTGAAGACTTAACTGCTGAATAAGCTCACACTTTCTAGTTGTTTGTAAACTCTGACTGGCTGGGTTCAGTTTAGCTGTCCTGCCTCAAAACTCTCCCAGCTGTCTGACTTAAATTGACTTTTCTCAGCTTCTCACTGAATTGCGCTACCTGTTTTCAAACTAACTCTGACAATTTTTTCAACTTCTGGCTCTTTCCTATTCTCTACCTCCTTCTGTCTTCACTGGTGTCTAGCTTTTTCTCTCTGCAACCCTTGAAAAACTGTTGGTTTATGGTGCCTGTTTGGTGTTTGAGAGATTAAAGGACGCTGCAGATCCTTCTACCGGATTGCCCTTTTTTTCAGCTTCTTTCAGCCTTCCCTAATTCAGCAGCAGGGGTCAGCTGCTTCTGTCCATTGATTGGGTGCAAATATCTGCATCTGAGTCTTTCAGCTGCTTGTTGGGTCTTTTTTAGTGTGGTCATGCTCGGTTTCTTTTTGTAAGCACTCCATAGCTTCAGTAATAGTGCCAGGATTTGGGGCCTCCCCTTGAGCTGGATCCCACTTGGGTCTGTCTCTGTATCTTTTTTTTCCTCAGGCTCCTCTCTATTCCCATCCCTGTAATTCTTTCAGAGAAGCACAATTATGGGTCAGAGTTGTGACTGTGGGATGGCCCTCTCTCCCTCACTTGATGGCCTGTCTTCCTGCTGGAGGTGGACTCTATAAGTTCCCTCTCACTACTCTTGGTCATTTCATCTAAGGTTCTCCCCCTTTAAGTCCTAAGAGTCTCTCACCTCCTAGGTCACACATACAGTAGAGGACTGCTGGGTCTGTGTTCATTCAGAGATGATTCACCTAACCATCAAGAGAGTGGAGGCCCCAGGGAGTTTAGATGTTGGGGGTGGGGAGGTGGAGACATCCACGTGGAGACAGGGGTTTGGGGAGTAGGTACAGGATGTAGAACACTCAGAGGGTGGACAGGGTGGTGGAGAGGAATAAAATATGGAGTGTAAATAAATAAATTAATTAATTTAAAAAAAAGGAAAACTGTCATGGTAAAACTGTGTCCTTTCTTTCTCTGTGCTGCCGTCTTAAGTCATCTCTCTTTCCTGTGCTGTTTTTGTGAGACTTGGATGTTTTCTTTCTTTAACTCATTCTGTCACATCTTTGATTTGTTGCTTTGCTCCTCAATTAGATGTCACTTTCAAACATGGCTGCTTCCTTCTACAAACCAACATTACCATAAAGGTGTGTACTAAGTGTGTGTTTGTGTTCCAGCCAGAGGGATTAAGAGTATGTCATTCAAGCTGGATCACACAGACCTAGAAGGTTTATGCATATGACTTCTTGCCAGAGCAGCCATATTGCTGGGTTAAAATTCCAGTGTGTGTGTGTGTGTGTGTGTGTGTGTGTGACTACAAACACAGGGAGGTTGGAATGTTGTAGAATCAGTTTTCTCTTTTCATATTGTTTTGTAGGCAGTGTTTCTCTTGTTATTTCTGCTTATGCCCTGTGCTGCCTGTGTACTCTAGCATACCTGGCCCTCAAGTTCCCAATCAGTTCTGTTCCTCCTCCTATTTCATTATAAGAATGTTGAGATTATAGATGCACAACATTTAATTGGTCTTTTTTATTTTAACTTTTTAACATATATTCCTGGATTCTGTGGATTAAACTCAGGTTATCAAGCCTCTGTGGTAAGTACCTTTACCCACTAAGCAACCTACTGATGACATTTAGATTTTTTGGTTATTTATTAAATTTCTTTTCTTTTTAAAAATTATTATTATTATTATTATTATTATTATTATTATTATTATTNATGTGATGAAGGTCTCTCGGATTCCTTGCATTACTTAAGTCTCTGTTATTTTGGCAAAAATTAGAGCTGCACAAAGTTCCCTGATTTTTTTTTTTAAAGAATTACTCATTTTTCTTTTTAGTAAAGAGTCTTTTTTTTTTTTTTTTTTTTTTTTTTTTTTTTTTTTGGTTTTTTGAGACAGGGTTTCTCTGTGTAGCCCTGGCTGTCCTGGAACTCACTCTGTAGACCAGGCTAGCCTCGAACTCAGAAATCAACCTGCCTCTGCCTCCCAAGTGCGGGGATTAAAGGCGTGCGCCACCACCGCCTGGCAAAATACAACTTTAAACCATAAATGCAATTCATAGATGAACTGGGAATCTTAGAAGACTGTAAATATAGCCCATAGATATACTGGGAACCTCATTTCAGTATATTATGGTTTCTTGTAGTACTCAATTTTTCAAATAGCTAAAGCTTAGCAAAGTTAGCAAAGAGAAAGCTACTAGATATATCTGAGTAGATCTTAGAAAATTATAAACCTTATCTTTCAAAAATATTATTTACAAACTAGTCATTTTTATCTAAAATTTTTAGTTTTAAGACAAATATCATTACATGAAATCAATCCTAATTCAAGATTTTGGAAACTTGTTGGTTCTTATGTCTAAAAGAGATAACCATAGTTGCTTTTCGGTTACATATGAGCATATTCTAACAAACAAAGAAAGACCTATATGCATAGATTTTTGAACTATTAACATTTTCATTGTAAGTTTTAAGGTCACATTTTTTTTTCTTGGAATTTTCCAGACTCCCCTATCCTGAAATAGTCTTACAGATCCTAAGTGAAAGAAAGTGTACATTTCTGCAAGAGTTTTGGACATACATGACCTTGAATGGGGAAACTTATTTTTGTTAACAAGTCCTAGGAAAGGGAGAAGAAATCAAAGAGCTTATATCTGCTGATTATATCTCCCTAATTTTTATTAAAAGATTTAAGTAACATAAACAACAGTAACAAATTAATTTACCATTTGTTGTAAGAATTTTTTCCTAAGGCAGTGCTGGACAATATCTGGAGCCTTTACCAGGATCTCTAACAGCTTTCCCATTGTTGCACAGGTAGACCCCATCCTTTTTCTTAATTTTTAGCTCTTATGCCCTATTTTCCCCCAGAATACTTTGAAGTTTCATGAAATTAGAGTTGGATTTGTGCTCTTTTACAACATGCTTGGCAGAGTGACTGGATTCTTAGGTAAAAGTCCAATGATCTTGCCTATCCCCCTTTTGAAGAAATATTAACTTTTAACAAATTCAGCTCTGAGTACTTTAAACAGGCATTATTGCCAGAGTCCAGCTTCAGCAGGATTCAGATCCTGAATAGAAGGTGGCGAATCAGTGAGGGAAGGAGGTTGACACAATCTCAGGGTAAATCAGGATAGCTTGGGTGTTTATTGAGAAAAGGCTAAACTCATTGTACTCTGTACTTACATAGTAGCTTAATCACTAATAATCATGAAACCAGACTTAATAATTCCAAGAGACATACGATTGTTTCACAGATTGCCTTTAACCCATTTTAGCCCTATTTTCAATATCCAGAATGAAAGAGGCAATCAACTTTATTGCAGCATTTGGTCTTTGAAGCAAAAGTGATAAGTTCAGCCATCATTAAAGTCCTTCTTGTTTGCTAAGGTTCATAAGCCACACCAGGCGCCCTGTTCCATTGCCCTCTTCATGCTCTCAGCCTTTGTGGTCAGTAAGTGCCAGACATTGAGTCCTCAGAAACAAACCTGTAATAGCAATTTTCCTTCCTCAAAGGGCATATTGCAGTGTTTGCTCGATGTAGCATAATAAGAACTGATCTGTTTTGTAATTTCATTCCTATATGCTCCTTAGTCTTACAATATAGGCCTGCTTTCACATGCTCCTCAAAGAGAAGGTCCTGATGTCTTACTCTTTTTTTGAATATGCCATACAATCCCAATTCCTTCAATGTATGTTCTTACATATGGCAGAGGCGGAATCAAGCCAGTCTTCTTCTTCTTCTTCTTCTTCTTCTTCTTCTTCTTCTTCTTCTTCTTCTTCTTCTTCTTCTTCTTCTTCTTCTTCTTCTTCTTCTTCTTNGGGTGGACAGGGTGGTGGAGAGGAATAAAATATGGAGTGTAAATAAATAAATTAATTAATTTAAAAAAAAGGAAAACTGTCATGGTAAAACTGTGTCCTTTCTTTCTCTGTGCTGCCGTCTTAAGTCATCTCTCTTTCCTGTGCTGTTTTTGTGAGACTTGGATGTTTTCTTTCTTTAACTCATTCTGTCACATCTTTGATTTGTTGCTTTGCTCCTCAATTAGATGTCACTTTCAAACATGGCTGCTTCCTTCTACAAACCAACATTACCATAAAGGTGTGTACTAAGTGTGTGTTTGTGTTCCAGCCAGAGGGATTAAGAGTATGTCATTCAAGCTGGATCACACAGACCTAGAAGGTTTATGCATATGACTTCTTGCCAGAGCAGCCATATTGCTGGGTTAAAATTCCAGTGTGTGTGTGTGTGTGTGTGTGTGTGTGTGACTACAAACACAGGGAGGTTGGAATGTTGTAGAATCAGTTTTCTCTTTTCATATTGTTTTGTAGGCAGTGTTTCTCTTGTTATTTCTGCTTATGCCCTGTGCTGCCTGTGTACTCTAGCATACCTGGCCCTCAAGTTCCCAATCAGTTCTGTTCCTCCTCCTATTTCATTATAAGAATGTTGAGATTATAGATGCACAACATTTAATTGGTCTTTTTTATTTTAACTTTTTAACATATATTCCTGGATTCTGTGGATTAAACTCAGGTTATCAAGCCTCTGTGGTAAGTACCTTTACCCACTAAGCAACCTACTGATGACATTTAGATTTTTTGGTTATTTATTAAATTTCTTTTCTTTTTAAAAATTATTATTATTATTATTATTATTATTATTATTATTATTATTATTCTCCAGATATTATTCCCCTCCTGGTCCACTCTGACTATTCCACATCCCATATTTCCTTCCTACCTCCCTGTCTCCATGAGGATGTCCCCCTGCCCCACCCTATGCCACTAGACCTCTAAACTCCCTGGGGCCTCCAGTCTCTTGAGGGTTAGGTAGAATCTTCTCTGACTGAACCCAGACCCAGCAGTCCTCTGTTGTATTTGTGTCGGGGGCCTCATATTATTGGTGTATTCTGCCTGGTTGGTGATCCAGTGTCTGAGAGATCTCGGGGGTCCAGGTTAATTGAGACTGCTGGTCCTCGTATAGGGTCACCCTCCTCCTCAGCCTCTTCCTGTTTTTCCCCAATTCAGCCACTCCTGTCCACTTGGTGGGTGCAAATATCTGCATCTGACTCTTTCAGTTGCTTGTTGGGTCTTTTGGAGAGCAGGCATGACAGGTCCCTTTCTGTGAACACTCTATAGCCTCAGTAAGACCATCAGGCCTTGAGGCCTCCCCTTGAGCTGGATCCCACTTTAGGCCTGACACTGGACCTTTTCTTTTCCTCAGGCTCTTTTCCATTTCCATCTCTGCAGGTTTTTCAGACAGGAACAATTATGGGTCAAAGTTTTGAATGTGGGATAGGAATCCCATCCCTTACTCTCCCTTACTTGATGCCCTGTCTTTCTGCAGGAGATGGACTGTACAAGTCCCCTCTCTCCACTGTAGGGCATTTCATCTAGGGTCCCAGAAAGGCCCCTGGAGTCATGGTTCCTAGAACCCCAATGTCCTAACATACTGTTGTTAATACACTTAGACTACACACTGCTAAATTTAGCAATAATTTCAAATTTACTTGTATTGTCCTTCTTGCCCTTTCCCATTTCACCCCTTTTAAGCCTGCGGATGTACATCTTATTCTGACAGGTGGAGAGTAGTTGCCACTCAGCTAACTGACTGGCAGAGCACGCAACTCTGTGTAAAATGACCAGGCTCCTGTGACATCCTGAGCTCATTCTGCCTTTAACAACAACAACAACAGAATAAATCCAATAACAGATACTCTCTAATGAGGAGGAAGTAATTGAACAGAATGATAGATACTCTAGTGTAACATAAACTGAGGAAGTTGCAGAGCCAAGTTTCAAAATTTATGTTCTGAACAGGTGTTCTTTCCAGTCTAGTGAACTTTACATCCACCAACAATGGGAAAACAGTTCAACCTGCCTTTTCTTGTCTCACTGGAATTCAGAGAACAAGTTGAGTTAACCACCATGATGCGTAACTCATTTATACATAAAACATTTTATTTTTATACACTGGATCAAGTTTATCACTTCTCTTTTTTCCCTGTGCTTTTCTGATTCCTTGCCCAAATTCCCTCTGTACCCTATTTCCCCGTTTTCCAAATCTCATCTTTCCTTCTCCATCCACTGCTTCATTGTAAGATTTAATGTTCATGTATTTGCACAAATGGAGATTTGGTATATACCTTGTTTTAGTTCATATGTTCAAAAACAGATAACAGCAAAGACTATTTCCAGTTCATAGGATTTATTCATGCAAGGGAGGGACATTCAGCTGTGACTTCTATTACCCTGTCATGTGCCAGGCAGATTCAGYTGATGAGGCTAAATTGTGKCTCTTTTCTCCTCACTTCTCCAGCTACCTCAGCCCCAAAGCTGCAGGATTAGTTGATAAGGATGACTTTCCTCATAGAGGAGGAAGGTCATAGGTAAAGGGCAGATGAGCAGCTGAAAGTTCCTGTTAGAACCTCCAAACATATGAAGAGATGGGCTCATGTTTATTGCATGCCTCTTCCTCCCTCCGTCCCTCACTCAGTTTCTCAATTATCTTACCTTCTGATGTTGACTCTTCCACTGAGGGTAAAACAAACAAACAAACAACYATGACTCATTACTGTTTTAGTGTAAGATTATTTGAAACACCTTGTGTATACATGAGTGTGTGCGTTTGTTTGCATACCATGAATGTTGAAACAAGAGGA
>BDUI01022650.1:18821-29276 GCA_002335545.1 Apodemus speciosus
TGATGTGGACCAGAAAATGCATCTGCCTGGTTCAGATGCCTACCTCCTATTTGATAAGCAGTGATGAGAAAATAGGTGAGCTGATCCCAAATCCCATCTCATATTTCTGCCAGGAGGGTTTAATGCTTCATAAAATTTGCAAATTCTTATAGGCAAGGAAATTTAGGATCTGTGGAAAAGTTAACAGTGTCCATGATGATGAGGTGATAATGGTTATCATGACTGTGATGACAGTATTGGTATCGATGATGGAAATAGTGGTGGTGGTGATGGTGAAGATGACAATGATGAGAATATTGATGAAGATGGCTATGATGATGTTGGTGAGGATGACAGTAATGGCAAAGATAGTTAGATGGCAGGGATGATGATGATGATGATGATGATGATGATGATGATGATGATGACAACAATGGTGATAAAGTTGATGATGATGATGATGATGACAATGATGATGATGAAGATGATGACAAAGTTGATGATGACGACGATGATGATGATGATGACAACGACAACAGTGACGAGAATGGTGGCATTTTCAACAATATTCATCTCTCCAGGGAGAGCTGAAGGTAGATAAAACCTATCTTTCTGTAGTGCTTTTCCCTATATTCATTTCAACTAAATTCCCTATATTCATTTCCAATTTCATTTTCACCACCCCCTGTGAGGTKCATTATCCTTTCCATTTTAGAGGAGGGACCTGAAGCCAATGCAGTTTCCTAACAATTTTCAAAAAGAAGCTGCAATAATCACTTAACTTGCTCCTTGTATTTCAGTATGGGTGAAGATCAGCTATTGGCATTTTAGTGGCATAAAACCTGCTGATTTTTCATGCTTAGAATAAAAGCACATTTTCTCCATACCAAATTGTTTCTAAACCTTTGAGAGAGAATACATTGAAGTAGGTTACCTTGGAGGTATTTCCGTTTTGTTATCAATGTTATTATTAGGAGGCAAACTGAAAATACAGATTAAAAAAAAAGCCAGTGATCTACATTCTGCTTTTTATTTTAAAGTTCAAAATATTGCCCCCTGCCTTGACCAGTTTATGGCAGTTTCAGATCGGCATTTGGAAAAAGAGTGGGTGGGGGTCAGGGAGGGGAGGTTGGTCGCCCACCCCTGTTCAGTTTCTGCCTTGTGCGGCCATGATTCAGACAGATGTCCACAGCTCCTGCAGGGTAGCCCTGTGCTGTGGCACAGCCCTAAGGATCCTGACAAAGTTCCTCTAACACGTCAATTCTTCATGCCCTTAGGCTTAGGGGCGCCGTCTCCTTCCTCTTGTTTACCGTCCCTTAACCTGGCCATGTCACATGCTTAGTATTACGCTAATACTGTTCAGTTCCTTAACCATCCTTCTCRGTCCTGCTCTTTGGTCCTAAGCTTGAGAATTTGCATATCCCCTYTGCCAGCTACTATATTGGTTTGCCAATATAGACTGGTTCAAGGAGCCCAGAARGCTGGAGGAAGTGGGAGGGCTGTTTCTCCCTCTGCTTGCCTCCCCCACCCCCACCCCCTGTCACACTCTTCTCAGCAGCCGCCCCCTCTCTGAATACTGGTGATGATGGGTTCCAGTCTCTGGGTCCTTTTGGCATTCTTTGTACCACTCCCGTGGTGCTGCTGTTCTGCATCTTCACCCGTCCTTCAGGGGTCTACATCCAACGTCTGTGCCCCCTTTGAGTTCTGGGTCGTAACACCCCAGCTTTGSTCCTAGACTGTGGGGTGTTAGACGCTTTTTCACACCCTTTTCCAGTTTTGTGTGTGCACTGCATGTGTGTGCATGCGCTTGCAAGCACTTTCCTCTACGTATTCAGATCCCATCCCATTGCCATTTTTATTAAGGTGAGAAATAAGTAACAGAATGTATGAGAACTACATAATGGAATGCATCATCCTGACCATGCTGGCAGCACAGCTGGGTAGTGTTACACACATTCACGTGTAATATCCAGGACAGTTCTATCTCACAACTCTAAACCTGTACCCATCAAATACCTCCTGTTTGTACCTGCTGGCCCCCAGCCATCAGTCAGTGTTCTAGATCTACTAATGTGGCTACTTTTCATGCGTCATATAAGGCTCCTCAACCATTTAAAATAGAATCCTTTTACCTAATTTGTCTTACTTGGTTTCTGTTTTCTTGATTGATTGGTTTCTTAGGCTCAAGGTGTGTGTGTGTGTGTGTGTGTGTGTGTGTGTGTGTGTGTGTGTGTGTGTGTAGGGGGGTGATGACTACTTCCTGTCGTTGTCAGTGGCCAGTTGTCTGACCATTCTAATAGTCTGTTCCTGCTTTGTGCTCATATTATCTAGTATTGAGATTCATGTTCTCTGCTTTGTCTTTGGAATAGTCCTGTCTTTAAATAATTTCCAGCTAAATATTTGGAATGTGCCATCAGATTCATCCAGTTCTTGTTGGGTTCATGAGAGATGAGCTTATGGAATTATAGAAAGAGAGAGAGGATTAAATCAAGTTGGCATGATAGCAAAGCTGAAAGTTCTGTGAACTCAAAAACACTGTGTAGTGTTACCATTACCGCGGTGGTGCTATTCCTGATGAGACAATGCTGGAGACTCTCCATGTTCTCAGTGTCCCTTGAGGCATTARTGTCTGCAAGAGAAGAATAACAAACAACCAAATAGCTACAGCTTTCATTTCAACAGACCCTTTGTGACAGAAAGAAAAGCTAAGAGCAGAACCCTGTCTCCTGTCCAAGAGAGGATGTGGGGAAGTTCATTAAAAGCCCATATTCATATTCTCAAGTTAATGTAGTAGAAGAGGCCAGAGTGTCTGTGTCCTTACATGATACAGACTCYGGCTTCACCAAGCAGGCTCCAACCCATTCGTCAGTCCCAGCACACCAATGACACTTAAATGTCCTCACTTAAAATGAAAAATAAAGTTGCTTTTCCAGAATAGAAAGAGACTGGAAAATCCCTGACTGCTGGCTAGCTTATAAATGCCAGGAAGCCTAGCTCTGGTCAGACGTTTCCCTGGCAGGGAGCAGGGGTTCTCTGACTCTTTTGGGAGATGCCTTTCCCTCGAAGGGAGAGAAGGATGAAGGGAGAGGCAGTGAATCCCCCAGGAGCTGTGCTTTGCTCAAGGGTCATAGGACAGTGTGGGAAGAGGTGGAGATGTGGATGAACTCAGTGGGGAGGGCCCTGCTTTCCTTGCATGGTGGCCTGGGGATTTGTGCATTATGAAAAACTATTCACCACCAACCTCTGCCTGAATACCAAACAGTATCCGGGTGAGAAATTAAGGAGTGTCTTTAGCAACTGTTAATGGGAAACCTGGATATCCTGGTTAGGAATTTTCTTCCTCAAAGCCTGTCTTGGTCTCTTTGAATTCAGGTAGAACCCAGCATCTTAAAAAAAATCCACATGTATGTGAATTCTGTGATGAGATGTAGTAAGACACAGGCAATGTGAGTCCTCAGATGTCTGTGGATTGTATGAGATTCAAGAATGCATTTGCAGGATCCAATGAGTAGTCATTAAATGGAGCACCCATAAACAGGCGTCCTTCAACCGAGTAGTGCATAGAAAATTCTTCCCGCCGTGAAGAGTGGTTTGTGATGAGGGACTCTTTAGGGGATCTTAACAACAGGTTCTTGTATTTGTGGGATGTCTCTTCCCACAGTGGCCTTGAAGTCAGAGATTAAGCAAGGGTTAGAAGGCAGGACTTGTTTTCCTACCTCCATCCCTTCCCCCATGTTTTCATCAGCAAAATCAGTCTTTCTCCCTCCTACTACTTAATGAAAGTCTGATAAAAAGGAGAAGGAATTGTATCATGAGCACATAGTGCTAGCTTTGACTGCTGAAATGAGTCAGCTTTTAAATCACTAGAGGAAAAAAGACAGAGAGAGAGGGAGAGAGAGAGAGAGAGAGAGAGAGAGAGAGAGAGAGAGAGAGAAGAAGAAGAAGAAGAGGAGGAGGGAAGGAGGGAGTTGGATAGTTTCGTGAAGATCATGATAAAAGATACACGGTAGGTGAGTAGGTCAGAGGAGCTTTAAGCTCCTTTAAGACAGCATAATGGATGAGGTTGGAGAGCTGGCTCAGTGGTTAAGAGCACTGGCTGCTCTTCTAGGAGACCTGAGTATGATTCCTAAAACCCACATGGTAGCTTACTTCAGTCCCAGGGGATCCAACACGCTCTTCTGCTCTCTGGGAATACCAGGCACATACATATTCACAGACATATATGTAGGCAAAATACCATACACATATAGCAATAATATCTTTTAAAAGATACAATAATGGGGAGGGGCTTGAGATATACATAAATGGTAGAGTGCATGCCTGGCACACAGAAGGCCCTGAATTTTACTCTCAATGCTGCACGAACAAAGAAGCAACAAAGACAAAGTAATGGAAATGAGTAATAATATTGCAGGAAGGGGCAGGGTTATTCACATACCAGTGTCCTAGTCTCAATTGGAG
The DNA here is from genome assembly GCA_002335545.1 of Apodemus speciosus. Classification (NCBI taxonomy): domain Eukaryota; kingdom Metazoa; phylum Chordata; class Mammalia; order Rodentia; family Muridae; genus Apodemus; species Apodemus speciosus. Next base: position 23,262 of record BDUI01022650.1, read on the forward strand.
TTACTTTCTTCTTCGGCTTTGTTATGACCGCAATTTGGCAGCAGCATTAGCATGCAGGCAGGATTATTGAGTTGAACCACATTTGAGTGATTCTAGAATGCACATTTTTCTCATCTCAGTATTTCTAGGGATCCGTTGATGGTGATAGCCAGGTTTAGGGGGCATGCAGTTGTTAGGAAGACAGTCATAGCAGTTTGTTTTGGTTTTTTGTTTGTTTGTTTGTTTTTTGTTTTTGTCATCCCTTCAGCTGAACTGAGTGCATTGAGAGGATAGTAGAATTAGGGTTCAATGGCCATTCAGAAGGTCCTTGGAAAGACTAAACCGTGATTTGACATTGAAGAGAAAAAATACCACCTCCCTTGAAACAGAGCAGCGGAGTTTAATTTGATGTCTGTGAAGCGGATATGCGTGCTCTGAGGAATGGACATATTGAAAAGCGTCCCRGACTCTAAAACAGGAGGAGCCATCCCTTAGGCAGACGAGGCTATTGCTAGGTATACAAAAGGGCTGGCTGTCACAAACCCAGCCTCACAGACTGTTTGTGTCCCTGTGAGTGAGACAAGCAAGCCAGCAGAGGGAGGTGTGACTGGAGGCGGCATCACATCCTGAAGGTTAAAAGGAAGCTGTCATTTTTACTTTTGTTTTTCTGTTGTTGTTGGGGTTTTGGTGGCATATGAGAAAGTATGCTTTACACACTCTAGAAAATGGTGAAATGCAGTATTGCAATATCCAAGGAGCATCTCTATAGAAAAACGGTAAGAGTCCCTTTACTGAGAGCCTCCTCTGCTGAGAATGACTGCAGAATAGGCACAGAGTTCCCCATACAGTGTGAGAGCAGGGACATCTCGCATACCTACGAGCCTTCGTGCACTCTTCATGAGTGTGGAAAGAACCTGTCCTCCTCTTAGACACGAACTCGAGATCCACGAAGGATCAAACAGACAAACCTATAGATCTTGATTTAAGCAAAGGATGTTGAGTTTCAGGATGCTTCTTAGAAAGCAGCCAAACCAACCTACATTTCTCAAAAGTCTGTCAGTTGCAGTGCCGCACAACACGCAGAACATGCCTTAATGCAAACATGACTAGTAAATATTTAATTATCTTCAAGATTACACCTTTAAATTTGCCAAGCATGATTATTTCATGAACATCTTAAATCCTATATAATCAATTATTAATGTCTCTAAAATAACAAAACCACTTGGCATTAATAAAAGCACCAGCAAATTAAATGGTGCAGAGAGCTATGGTCTACCACATTTCAAACAAGCAGAACTGGAAGAAAGAGAATACTAGCAAATTGGTTCTATTCAGTCCACCCAACATACCCCAGCTGTCCTTCAGGTAGATTAAAATGCCAAAGACATTTCTCCACCACGTGTATCATAATTATTAATCTGGGCTCCCAAGAAGAGTGCCATGAATTGGCTCCAAAAGGCCATGTATTGTATCTCTGCAGTCATATGGGAAGTCTTGGGTAGCAAAAGCTGTGTGGTGATGCTAGGATGAAGTCTAGACTCTCGGCGCTGTAGATATATTAAACATGCTCATATTTCAAAGGAAGATGGCATCCAGGAGCCATTAGTGAATATATTGGACCTGTTGCGTCCTTGGCCCCTCTCAGATAACGAACACTAACTAGGTGAATATTTTGCTTTAGCAGGAGGCTGGGCAAGGAGCAGTGACAACTGACAAGGAGACTCAGGAGTGACAAGACCCTTAGAGAATGATGTTTTGGTTCCGTCTTGGTTTGGGAATTGGCAGCCAAAATGTCCCTGCTCAAAATAAACAAGCAAAACCCATTGCATTTCTGCACCATCCAGATCTAGTCTGGAACTTTGAACTGTGTTTTTAAGTGACAAAGACCAGGCCCGAACTATTTAGTTGTCCTATCTCTCTAACTGGGCCAGAGATACTCTGTGCGTGATAAGATTGAGGTTTCAAAGGCTGCTCCCCCAGGCTGCTGTCAAAGCTTCAGGTCAGTCAGCATTTGTTTAAGGACTTTTCAAATCAGATGCCCGGAGCATGCGCAGTGGGTGTTTGTCGGGCAGTCTCGGTAGAGTCTTGGAGTTGGCTTTTGCTACTGTATAACTGCTGGTGATTTTTAAGAAAGGTGGTGTAAAGAATTGGTACTCCTAAGGTCGAAGACGATGAAGACATACTGAAGTGAAGTGAGGAGAAGGCAGCCGTATTTCTCAAATGCTCTGCCCTTCCTGTGTTCAGTCTGCTGGATCTGAGTCTTCGGCTGATCTGCCGAGGACGGCCTGAGAAAGGAGTCCTGGAGCCTTTGGCCTCCTTGGAGATGTGTGCAGGGATTATAGCTCCCTGGAAGTCCCTGTTCCCCTCTACCACCTCTGCACTAGCATTTCCTTTTACTAAGGAAAATAATGTGAAATCCGGGCAAATCCCTAAGCAAGATTTGTGTGCCGCGCTGTGCCTTTCTGAGCCCCTGAGCCTATGAAGGCCATGAGAAAGAATGTCTGTAGCAACAATTCTACAGCCTTCCATCTTGGAAGAGGCAGAAGGGAGGAGTGGAAGAGTAATGGCCCAAGGATCCTAATCACTTAGCCATTTATTCAGCAAATACCTKATTGCTTACCAGGTACTCAGCACTGTATTAGGATTCAAGGGGACGTGAGAACCCGTTCCTGTCCTTGAGAGGGTCTCATGGTTGTCAGAGTAGATCTGAAGTTTCTACAGGAGAGAGGATCGGAACTTGCATTATAGGTTTAAGAAACAGCGAGAATGACAGAGAGCCACATTCTTGCTGTGATCCACTATTGCATAGTGGCAGATAATCTGTTTATTTAAAAACTAATGGATCTGTTGAGTGGTCAAGGACACGTCGACCCACCTATCTGACGTAACACCCAGTCTCTTGGTTTCTACTGAAGTGATGATTGAATCCATTTTAAATATCTATCAGTTGGTCGTTTAATGATGATTGTAAGTGCTGAGAGGCATGTGGCATTGTGAGGGCTCATAAGAGGATGCCTGGTTCAGGACTGGACTTCAAGCAGGTATTTCTTAAGCAAGTAACTCCAGGGGCAACCGGCGTAAGAGGAGTGTGGACTGAGTGCTGGCCTGGGGCGCGCCAGGAAGACAGAGCGTGGGAAAGTGGTCCGGCAAGGTCGGAGGGAAACAGGTAAGCTCATGCGGGTTTTCTTTCTGCTTATTGTCTGTGATCTTGAGACATGTTCTCATCTCTAAAGGACTCAAGCTGACCAGGCTGTAGCAAGGTTTGAAGAACTAACTGTCTTGTAAAATGTAACTTTATAGAAGCAAACTATCATGCSATGCAATGTCTGGAAACTCTCATTTTTTTTTCCTTTTGACTTCTTGTTTGAGACCAGCAGCCCATGTTTAGATAAACATCCTTTTTTTTTAAAATAGCCCATTAAGTCCACATTAATAAAATCTGTAGCCACTGATGGATCAACATTGCRTTTGATGGTAGGCGGCCCCACCCAAATGGAATTGTATCTCACATTTGCATAAATATTACATATCAATTCCACATGGTTCCGAAATGACCAACAGAGACTCTGGATTGAAATGAGACCTGTGCTCATTCTGTCTGTGTCATCTGCCCTCAGGCAGAGTTTCTAGACTGAACATGGTATCTGCCCTCAGAATAGAATTTCATCTCTGCAAGAGKTCACAAAGCGTCTCCCAATGCACACCTGTGTCTCCACATTAGCACTTCTTACCTGATAAAGGAGGCAAAGGAAAATCTCTCTGGGCCCCTGATCCTAATGTTGGCCATTTATCCACGTGCTGTGGCTTTATTCCAAGATATGTCCATGCCCATCCTTGCTCTATATCCTGTATCCTCTCTCTGGCAGGACGAGCGGGACAGGGGACAGGGTCTACGCATGCTCCGCTCTATAAGAAAACAGATTTTAAGGGAATTATCTTAGCAGATACCACTTGCTAGGGRTTRTTTTTGCCAATAAAACCAAGAAAAAGAGTTTTCTTCACCTCGTGAGGYGAAGAGTGGCAAGAAGGGAGCYTRGGAGAACCTCATGCTTGATCAATGGGCCGTTTCTGCATGAAGTGYGTGAATGATCGTAGGGCTTTGGATGTCATTTGCCTCTCTTAGAAAATGAGGTGCCTTAGTCAGAATCTGCATGGCTTCTGGGGTCCCTTAGCTCCTAAAGCCTGACTTCTTGAGCTACAGCGTGCACACGACTCACTCGGAGATCGTGTGAAAGTGCACTGTGGTGAGCAAGGGCTTAGAGCAAGGGCTCTGCATTTCTAACAGACTCCGGGTGATGGAGAAGCTGCCGGATGATATTTGATTTGCAAGGTTTTAGGACCCTATGAGCCCTTCGACATCTTTTTNGGGGGAACGTGGCACTGTGGGGGACAGACGGACACTCCTGTGTGGTGGAGTCTTAGGCCAGGTTCCCAGTAGAGAGGCTTGTTGCTGAGGACTGTCCAGATCAACACTCCGGGCAGAGTTAAGGCGTCAGAACTCACCGACGTGAGGGAGGATTAATCAGCAATGGGCCAGCGAGTCCTTCAGAGCTTGCTTGCCCTAAGGAATAGGGGCCAGGTCTTTCCAGATCTGTAGTACTCCTGGTAACTGCTGCTAGAGAATCTGACTAGATGATGTCTGCCAGCTGTTCCTGGAAAGAGACTCAACTGAGCACCTTCACATACCTACTATGACAACAGAGAGAATGAGATCTCTGCCTAGAGTGCCACGGCAGCCCCTGTAGAGAGGGAGGCAGGTGAAACCTTGGGGGCCGGAGGCAGCAGGCTAACAGAAGGCTAAACAGTAAGGCAGGTGCCTGGAGCTTTCCAGACTTYAATGGAAAGACTCTAGGAATAAAGTACTAAAGGAAAATCCATTTCCCTCCCTTTAAAAAAATGTATTTTATTCTATACATTTGTACATCTGGTACCCTAGGAGGGTGCTGGACCCCCTGGAACTGAAGCTACAGATGGTTGTGATCCTCCATTGTGGGTGCTAAGAATTAGATCCAGGTTCTCTAGAAATGTACACAGTACTCTTAACCCCTGAACCACATCTTCAGCCCGTCTCTTAATCTATCTCCTAAACTTGCAAGTGAAAAAGCAACTCAAAAAGGCTCCAACTTGTATTTTCTCCCTTTAGACCTTGGCCATTCCTCAGTCCTGGAGGCAGGGTGTCAAGTAAGATACTGGGCTAGCATTTCCCCAAATATGCTCAGTAAGCCTGACATGTCAAAATGACCCTGTTGTATGAAATTTAAAACCCTGGGCCCTAAATATAGAAAAATAGACTCTTCAGAATGGGATCAGGAGTTGGCACTGTAAATTTCCTGCACCTCACTCCTTTGGAGACAAAGCTTAGAGGTATCTCCTCCCATGATCCTACTCTAGAACTGGTAAGGYCTAGAGAGCCAGGACAGGCGATTTTGCTCACCACTGAATCTGCAGAGTGCACACATCACACCGGCTTTCCACATCTCTTCTGCAGTTGGCTCAAATTGATGTTAAGCCCACACTCACTGTCCTCGCAGGGCTGATTCTACTTACTCTTCTTTGGGAGAATCAAACCTGCCTTCCTGTCTTCCCCTCAGCGATGTGTCCTGAATTGGAGCAACCTTCTGTATACAGGACTTCAGCTCTCTAGCTGCATAACTGGCTGAGTGCCTGTCCAAAACTCAGCCCGTCGCTGTGTCCCACCTCTGTTCCCAYGGTGGATGCAGAAGTGTGACACAGATTAAAGCAAGCCATTTAGAATCTTTCCCCGAGAATCCCCTCCTTCCCAAGCAAAGCTGATGGGCAAAACAAGAGAGCAACTCCGCTGCTACAGCAGCCACAGAAAAGAGCATGCAGGAAGAGAATCCGGAGGGTTAGACACCAGCTAAGGGGAATGGAGGAGAGAGGTGGGAGCTCACCTTCTTGGCGTTCGAGGCCGTTTGGTTGATACTATGAATCAATAGGCAACATGGTTAGTCCTGCCTTTCCTGGTTCTCAGAACCAGGCACAAAATTCCAAGGCTAAAGCTTTAGACTGTGA
>BDUI01022651.1:22933-33545 GCA_002335545.1 Apodemus speciosus
GTGTGTGTGTGTGTGTGTGTGTGTGTGTGTGTGTGTGTGTGTGTGTGTCAGAGGCAGGCTGCAGACTCATAGAACTGCTTCCCAAGGTTCCCAGGGCAAATACAATCAGAATGATTCTATCATACAGAATTTTGTTTTAAACAAGGGCATCACAGCTTATAAAATTTAATGTATAGTGATGTACTTAAATAAAAAATATTTTATAATCACAAATTATATTAGAAACTAATAGAATATATTTCCACAGCATTTTTATATTTTATTTTTATGTGCATGGGTGTGTTGCCTGAATGTTTGTCTGTGAATAACTATTCAATGCCCGAGGAGGCCGGAAGAGAGCATAAAACCCATGGATGATTATAAGCTGCCATATGGGAAGGTACTAGAATTTGAATCCAGGACCACGGGAAGAATAGCAGTGCCCTTAATCAGAGATCCATCCCTCCAGCCCTGGAAACTAATAGATTCATAACCAGACAGGACTGGCATAATAAGCTTCAAAGCACTCATGGTAATGATATGAGTGGATATTATAAGGATATCGGTAAATGGAAATATTTTCAAAGTCGTTATGTGTTTCATGCAAAATGTGGGGTGCTTTTATTTTCCTACCRAGCAGTCAGTGGGTGAAGAACATTCTAAGTAGGCAGGCATGGTGATAGCTGAGGACACATTCCTAAGGGGAATTCAGCTGATAACATTGGGAATTATGTGTCTCCACCCCATGGCAGGGTCTGAACTTTCAGGACAGCAGGTTAGAATCTCTGTGAGACTCTAATGCTTTGACTAACAGCAGCATTGTGCGGAAAAAATTAAGATACAATGTGGGGGGCTGGAGAGATGGCCTTGAGGTTAAGAAGACTTTCTGCTCTTGAAGAGGACCTGAGTTCTGCTCCCAGCATGTACTTTTGATGGCTCATGACTACCTGTTATCTCAGCTGAAGGGGACACGTGGGCATNGGGGAGGAGAGGTAAAAAGACATATGGGACATGGGGGGGGCGGGGAAACCAGGAAAAAGGGAAATGAAATGTAAATAAGGAATATATCCAATAAAAAAAAAAAGAAGTAAGTAAAAAGGACTTTTTAAAGTCACAACCTCTCTGCATTTCCAATAGTTCTACTCTTTCCTTAATTTTAACTTTTATATCTTTGTGTTATTTAGATTTTTTGTTTGCTTGTTTTTATACATGATGGATCCTAGGCTATCCCGGAACTTGCTAAGTAGACCAAGTTGGCCCAGAACTCACAGAGATCCCCTGAATGCTGGGGTTAAAGGAATATGCAACCATGCCCAATCATATTTTAATTCTTGAGCATACCATTTATCATCTTCAGGCATCAGTGTTTTTATGTGCAGTATAGAAATAGGCATTCTGTTCTCTAAATTACTTTTCAGGATGATGATGATTCTGATGACGATGATGATTTAATGATGATAAAATAAAATCAAAGTGAAGCAAAGAACTGAAAAGTCTGACACTCACAATTCCTGCCTGTAAGTTAGATTTACTGTAGCCCAASTTCAAGTCTGCTTCACATGCTTTTACATTATATAAATAAATTTGATACATGAAATTCCACAAAATATAAGTCTATTATCAGGTTAGAAATCATCTTATCCATATTGGTGAATATCTCTACTTCCAATACATTATGTAGGACTGAACCAATGGAAGATGCCTGTAAGTTGATGGACATAACTAATTAAAACATTTGTGTTAATGAGCAACCAGCACATAAAATATTGTGCCTTAGTTTAGGTGTACCCCTAAAAGTTTTCTTTCTAGGGAAATACCAATTAAGAATCTCAGAGATATTGAACAAGGACATTAAGTAGAACTTTCCTTGCTTTTTCTTTATTAAGAGGAAAACAAATGACATCCCTCTATCCTCTTCAAGCAAACAAACAAGCAAAAATAAAAAATAAAGGAGAAAGGAAGCAAGGAAGGAAGGAAGGAAGGGAGGAAGGAAGGAAGGAAAGAAGGAAGGAAGGAAGGAAAGAAGGAAGGAAGGAAGGAAGGAAGGAAGGAAGGAAGGAAGGAAGGAAGGAAGGAGAGAAGGAAAGGAGGAGATACTCACAATCTTCCAATGCTATGAAAAGGTTTGGGTTGACTCAAGGCTCAGATATCCACAATGCTGAAGTGAATTGCCAATAATGCAAAGGAACATATCCTAAAGTATATTCAGATGGTCTCTGTCATCGACTCTATCTGACTTTGTGGCATGAATAAATAACAATAAAAAYTCTGAATTTTTATATTGTTTTATTAGTTTGGGAATTGTGTTATATCACTTTAAAATGTGCTTGCAGAATGACTCGCTTAATCAGAACATCTCCATGATGAGTGTTTTTAAGCTTGCAGAGAGACCCAAATCATGCTGATGTTGTTAGCAGTCATTTCTGTCCTTAATTTTCTTTAAGGATTAGCTGTGCTTTCAGTGAAGCAAGCTGTCCTTTCATTCCCTCTAGTGGCCTATGCATGGGAACAGCCCAAAGAACACAGTCATTCTAGACCATGGCRTGGCAGAAAATGTAGACCTTTCAYGACAACCAACATCTAATTAAAGAGGCAATCCACGTTCTTATGTCAGTACTTTTTGGTGTGATAGACAAACATTTCTTTTTATTTTTACTTTTTTATTTATTTTTCATTGGCGACACTGTTATAGGTGACACACACATAAACACATGTGTATGTGTGTGTCTCTATGTATACATATATATGTATGTGTGTGTTTGTGTGTATGTATGTGTGTGTGTGAGAGAGAGAGTATGTGTGAAATTGGAGGAATGGAGGACTATTTTGTACTGGACATTTAGACAGAAATGTAATTAAACATGTTATATCCCAAACACTTGGGCTATAGATAATGTTCTGGCCTTTATGAATTATGTCATTGGTAACAATGAAAATATATCCTTGAAAATTAAGTGAAAGTAATAAATATTGCCCGTTGTTAATTTTACACATTCTAGCACTGCAARTAACAAATGCTACAAAGGATTTTGTTCCTCTCAATTTTACACACCCAAAACCTACTGGAGTAGCATTAGAGAGTGGGAATCTGGAAAGAAACTCAGTCATGGAGGAGGGGGCCAAAGGAATGCAGTTAGTGACCTTGCAAAAGAAGCCCATGAAGATGCAACAGCAAACTGCTGCCTCTGAATCAGGAAGCAAGCAGCCTACCTATAGGGAATTGTCCTGAGCTTTGAACTTAAATTCTTGCTTTGAAAAATATGCCAAGGAATTTTTTGCTAGGTGCAAGCTACCCAGTTCGTGATGTTTATTACAGTGTTCCAACAGACTAAGAAAGTTATTATGTGGAAAAAGAAATGAATGAAACATTGCATGAAGTATGGCATAATATGCTATTCAAAATGCAATCTTTGAATATTTTATATTAAAATTTTGTTTCATAAAGTTGTGCCAACAGAATGACATCCATATGTGAAATATGTGTGTCTGATGACATGATTTGATATAAATAAATGAATGAAAGCTATATGGTTTATCAACAGGTCCTTCATGCATACTAATGTGATAAGAGGTAATAATTTTGATTAGAAAAGTTAACCAGGAAAGTAAGCAAATATTTCTAGAACAGTTGTCACTACAAAATCACCTTCAGAACACAAGGAATTGAAAACCTTTCATGCATAAAATCACATATTCTCAGTAACTTTGATGGGTTGCATTTTCATTTCTTTTCATTAAGGAAAATGACAGCAAATGATTAGCTCTTCCAATGGGCTTGTATGAATAGAATAGATTTGTCTCAAAGAAATGTTTGTCAAAATTGTAAATGTAAGTTACTGAACCTATCTGAAGAATCATTTTTGTCAAAATGATAAAATATAACATTGAGTAATAAGTGTCAGGATACCAAATTAATTTTAAGTGGCCCCAAACTTGATCCCCTACTAGGGGTAAATAAAAATAATAAAGCTTATATAATAAATAATTTGGCTATATATTTTTCTTTTGTACCCCCAATGACTTCTAGAATGTCAGCAATAGAAACTTCAGGTTAAAGTTTAATTACTCATGATATGATATTTGAACTTAGCATTACCAAGGCTTAGAAAGGATAGAAACCACCATTTGTTGACACATATTATGTGGAAAGGACTTGACACTCATGATTGAATTTAATCCTGTGAAAGTCTGTGATATGGAGTCCTTATCCTAGTATTACAGATGGAGACCATGAGGCTAAATAAGTAATACAAGATCACACAGCAGAAAAGGAAAGAAGACACACACACACACACACACACACACACACACACGCACGCACGCACGCACATACACGCACACGCACATGCACGCACACAGGTGCATGCACATATCTTTAAAATACATGGCCATATTCACTTCTGTATATACAAGTACAAGCTGAGAGACCTGGACTTTCAAGCATAGTGAAAATAAGAAAATGTTTGGATCAGAAAACTGTGGGTTTAGATGGCACCATTTAGTGCTAACCTTTGTGTTTCTGAACATGTTTATGGCATCGAAATAAATGTTTGCAGATAATTTAGAATCTTGTTAGTTGATGCGTAAAAATTAAGTACTAAGACTTTCTCAGAGCGACACAAATATTTAAGCCTCATCTAGTTGGGAATTATCTGACATGGTTTGGCAAAGTCCACACAGAGATCAGATTATGCACCTGAAATATCTAAGTCTTTTAATCGCTCTTTGGCTTTTCAGTTCAAATCAAGTGCTGAAGCTTACTTTAATGCTTACATTTTACATTTGACACAGGGCTCAATAGCTTATCTTTTACTCCACATGGCTCACAATTTTGGATTCACATATTGCAGATGCTCATTCACTTRCTTTTTTTAGCCTCACTCTGAAGTTGTCCAGGAACCCAGTGTCATGGAGAATTGAATTTGGAAGAAGGAAGAGCAGAGGTGCAGTTTCCTCAGGCTCTTTGTTCGACCGTAACAGCAATCTTGCTAGTAACAATAGGTACTGTTCATGGAGGTCTTGTGGTCCAGGCTCTGAGCTCAGGATTTTGCTTTCCACAGGTGATCGAAGGCTTGGGAATTCATGAGACTGGGCTAAAAATGATGAGCTAATGGACTCAGAGATTCAAAACTAGCAATGCCCTGATTCTGTGGCCAAACTCAACCACTTGTATGCATGCTGGTCAGTGCCTAAATTTATATACATCTGAACATGTCTGTATTCACACAAAAATGCACACGAGTTAACACATAAAGCATGGTCAGCTATTCCTGACATTTTCCCTGTGGCTACCAATTGTATGGGGAAATTATAAACATTTTATTCTGATTCTGTTCATGTGTCTCATCAGTTTCAATCCAGTCTCATGAACTCCACAACCCTGTCAAGTAGGTAAAAATTGCACAATCAGCAGATGAGGACATGAAAGGTCATAAGACTCTATGTCACTCATCGTATATATAAACAGACATGTGACTGACAATTGAAAGATACTGGGAAATGAAAAATCTCTCTTTCAAACAAAGCTCAATTTTTTTCTTATAATTCCTGCCTGGGAAAGAAARTCCATACAGTCCACAAAGACACATATACACATACTATTTTGAATATAATTTCCTAAAGCTATAAGTTGTAATTATGTAAATGAGATTGTCATCAGCTTAAATTGTGCTAAAGTGCTCATATTTTTTTGTATAAGAAAAAGAAATACTCATTAACATTGAAGGCCTCAAGAACTTAAATTTTACTTTGAGATAGATATTGGTAAGAAAGTAAGCATGTATTAGTTATCCCTATTTACTCTTCCCACCCTCATTCATAGAAAATAATTTATATAAATAATCATCTTTAAAGCCAATGTGGTTTCGGAGAAAACTTTAAAGGTTTAAAAGTATGTAGCCCTATCAGGTATATAAGTATGAGTCAACTTTCCTGCTTGACTAGAGACACTCTCTATTTGCTCTTTTAGATCTACAGCCAACTGTGGCATACTAGGTGGTGACAAGAACCATAGAGTATGCTTGTTGTATTAATCCACTCKTATTTTTGGGCATACAAATATTTTCACGTATTGATTACTGCCATTCAGGCTCTGCATCCATCCCCATTCCYGTGTGATAGGCCTATTATCACAACCAGTGGATCCTGAGAGGGAAATCAAGGCTAGAATGACCTGGAGCAAAAGAGACGTTGGGTTGCTGCAAGCATAATGAGAACAGACTAGCAGGACACAGCTTCAGTGAGACATTCCACTCAATGGGAGAAACAAAGGCTACTTAATCTTTGAGGAGGTTGGGTGTACATTGTTTGTAGGAAGGGTACTGGGGATGTCTCACTTGCATAAAGAGGAATTCCAGGTGCCACTAGATGTGACCTTATAATAGCAGAGAAATTTAACCTGGCTATTGGGCTGTATGATCTTCTCTGTGAGTTGCAGGGGTACATGTACCAGGGCATGAAGGCTTGGAGCAGGAGGGAAGTGAACCTACTCCTGCCAGTCTTAGGGCTACATTCCTTGGGTTTGGACTTACCTCGACCCATCTTTTGCTCTGGGTTGGCTCCACCCATACCATGGGTCCCTAGCCCCATAATAAACTTATGCACAGAGGAATATATATGTTTTGAAGAATTTGTGTTGTGACAAAGTGAACATGCTTCAAATTCTCTATCTTCCTTTGAGAGGTCCTTCTAGAATGTTCTGCAACTGCTTTCAAACTGTGGCTACATGTGTTGGGTTTAAAATAATTCACTTCGCTCTCAGCACTTCAGCATTTCATAGTTGTCCTGGCCTGGGACTGGTAGACCAGTCATCTAGAAAATTGTGTATGGCCCATTATTCTGTTAGCAGCAGCCTCTTTCATGCAATGTGGTCTAAATGCTCCCATTCTAGCCTTCTGCTTATTAACTCTGTGTTTATCATCCCGTAGAGTCACTAATGACCACTACTGATAACAGCAGCAAAATACAATAACAATTGTTATTCCCTAATGTTAACAATGTTATTTAAAATGTACTTTTTATGTGGGCCATAGATGACCACAAATTGAGGATATACTATCACATACACAAACATAGACATTACATATATGCATATGCCTCAATGCTTCAGAAGAAGGCACTATTATCATTATTATTAATGCATTTGTGATGGTGACACTATTACATGGATTCTAAAGATGTCCAATTTATGGAATCAGAGTAGAATGATTATTACAAGGCATTTGGGACTGAGAATGTTGCTCCTTTTAGTTCAAAGGATAATATGTTCTGGTATTCTGTGCAATATCATGATAATACCCAACAAAACTAAAGGAGTATTCCACATCTTCATGTTTTCATCCTAAAAAAAATGATAGAAATTTGAAGTAATGTGTATGAAAACTATTCATCTGTGTGTATGTGTGTGTGCATGTGTATATGTGTATAAAATCATCACCATCACAATATGTGCCATAAATATAAAACTGCTTGCTTTATGGTACAGTTCTACCTCCACACCAACCATAATTTTAACATCATACAGATGTACTTAATAGCATTTTAATTTCTTTTGTATAGCTGTAACCAAAGACCAGACAGAAACAACATGAGGAGAACTGTTTCTTTTTGTTTCCTGGTTGCAGGGAGTTCAGTACATCATGGATCAGAGGATGTGATTAACCAGAACAATTCCTATAGTGTCAGCCAGTTGGGAGGAGGGCTTGAGAGAGACAAGGGAGCTGTTGACTATATAGTTCCAAGGACCAGCCTCTACTGATTAATTCCTTTAATTAGTTAAAGTTTCCAAAACATCCAGAATTAGCATTACTATCTAGGGGACCTAGGTTTTAACACGTGACTCCAAGATACATATTCTACATTGCAAACACAACATATTTTTTATTTACCAAACACCATCACTAAGCAACATAGAACCCTGTAAAGCATTGGGTTTTCCTCTCGTGTTACCATAGGAATCCCCTGCTAAAACCGGTTGTTTAGGATCCCAAGCAAGAATCCCGCTGCATATTATTTAGTCTAAGAAAATATCAAAATCCAAACCATGTCTTCTACTAAATTTACATTGTTTTTCCACTAAAATTAAGTTGCAAAATGAATATAGACAATAAAAATATCACCAATGGTTTTTGCTATAATTGATGTAAACAAGAAAAATATAAAGTCTTTATTGAAATACAATTTTAAGTAATGTGAATAATGTATTTTTTCTTTTCTTTTCCTTTTATCATTGTTTTGTTTGAGATGATGTCTTACCCTGAAACTCCAGTTACCCTAGAACTTTCAGCAGTCCTCCTGCTTCAGCCTGCAGAGTGTTGGGATTAAGATATGAGCCAGGGTATCCAACTTTAAAAGAATCTCCTTTAATTCAAGTAATAGATAATGGTTATTTTGGGTAAAATTGTTAGTTATGGMTTTTAAATCCTGAAACCAAATTTGGCCAAAACCAATAACTGAAAWTTTCAGATGGTTGAAATTACAAACTTCAAGGAGATTTCCTCACATTGTGTTGGTTGTGAATCATTTAATTAGATGTCTCTTTAGACACTCCAAGAGTGTCACTTTTTCGACTTCTTAATGTGGCTCCCATGGGTTCCATCTGTTGGCAAGGGATGATGGGAATACCAGGTATTTTTTTTTCTCTCTAATGGCTGTGTTTAGTACAAAACTCATCAGGCTTCTCATCAGCAATCTACATTGGCTGTTGAAGAGATAACAGCACATGAGAATTGAAGAGATCTTGGGGCAGGTTGCCCAGGAAGCCATGTCAAACATGTAGATGAGCATCCTCACCAACTCCCCGCAGGCTTTAAAGCCTGGAAACTTATTTTATCTCCATGAGAGGTGATAAAACCTCTCTTTAACATGAAAGGAAAACATTTCCTTTTGTTGGGTCTGGTCTTCTGTTTCTACTCCTCTTAAATTTGAATGAAATAAAAGGGCCCACAAAGGTTAAATGTTCTAAGATTGATTGGGCTTGATTCTTCCCTCTCATCTGTCTCTTTAAGGACAATTAAAGGACTGTCAACTAGACAGTATGATACCACTTCATACAGTATTCACCTGTATCAATGCATATGTGCTGTAATATTCATGGCCATGACCCTAGGATCAGACACAACTAGGCAGATTCCAACACTACCCCACTGTGATTGTATGAACTTGAGTAGAAACTGTTGAAAGATATATATCTCTGCTATTCTTACTTGTAAAGGAAAGATAAGAATACTGCTTACCTCAGTAATTCTTAACATCAAACACAATAATGTATGCAAACTGCCTAGCATTTTACTATAAATATTAGTTTTCTATTTTAGTAATTATATTGCCTAAAATAAATAACTTACCAATCTATATTTCAAAACAGTTATTTCTTTTGGATAGCATTATTTAAATGCCTATATGGTTGTAAATATCCAGGAAAGACATGATAGTCAAAGTTATAGGGAATTATGGATGTATACCTTGAATGTCTAGTGAGTTTCAGTGTAATGTGGTCAAAATGTGCTTTATTAATGCTCAACCAACTTACTTCAGTTTTTCAAATAAACCATCAGAGAGGTTTTCTTCATGACTGGACAGTTACAGTAGAAGCCATGACTTTATGCTGATATTCTACAATGTACAAAAGATTATCGTGTTTATAATTTTGAGACAAGATGTTTGTTTTCCTTCCAAAAGAACCACAAATAAAAACAATTGATACAGCCAAGGGAACCTTAGGATCATTAGGCCAATTAAACCCCAGACAAGGATAAGTAGAATCTGATCAGTTTATGTGGCAGTTTGAATAAAAAATTAGCCCCACGGGTCCATAGAAGTGGCATGATTAGGAGCTGTGGCCTTTGATAGAGTAGATGTGGCCTTATAGAAGTTGAACACTTATTTGTCATCTCAGATGATCAACCATGCTAAGCATGACGATTATTTCCTAGTGCTTTCCTATCCACATGTAGAACTCTCTGCTCCTTCTCCACACCATATCTGCCTGCAAACTGCCAACCTTCCCACCATGGCAAGAATGACTAAACCCTTGAAACTGTGAGCCAGCCCCCAATTACATGTTTTTCTTTATGAGACTTTCTGTGGCCATTGTGTCTCTTTACAACTCTAGAAACTTTAACTAAGACAGTCTACATATCCCAGTCAGGAGCGTGGTTCAGAACTGGAAGTTTGTTCACAAGTCAGCTAGGAGATGATGTGGTCTTTAGAAACACAGGTATATGAGCAAMGTACCAACAGGATGAACTAACTGYTCTAATAGGTTTTGCATTCTTTGCATTAATAAATTAACATTTTCTTCAATTTTCAGAGTCTTGTATTGTAGCTATATATACTATTAGCTGTATATAAAGATTTGTCCATTCTGAATCCTGTATTCAAGTTTAATCATTTAACAAGCCACAAACTATTTAGTATATTACTTTCTTTTTCCCTGGGCACTGGTATTATCTCTGTAAAAGAAGAGGGTGAATTAGATGAACTCACAATTCCACTAGCTTCAGGGGTCTCCATGAACACAATACATTTCCTTTATAAATGGCAAAGATTCTGTTAAGCAATCTCTCAACTTCTGTTCTGAAAATTACACAAAATAACCCACATACCTTTTATCTTTCTTCACTAGGACTATTTT
>BDUI01022664.1:0-10370 GCA_002335545.1 Apodemus speciosus
CAAGAGGACAATACGAGAGTACAGCTAGATCCCCAGCTGTCATCTCCAGTTGCACCTGAGAAACTACCCTGAGTCAGCTGACAAACAACATCAACAGCACAGCAGAATCTTCCCTCCAGGAGCTTCTAAAGGGGCACACAAATAACTCCCTTCAGAGAACATTTAATAAAATGATGATGCTCTTTTAGACTTTCTCTGTACCAGGGATTACATAAAACACTTTAATTATCCCATGTAGTCCTTGTACATGTTCTGTGAGTTAGGTGTTACTATTCCCATTTAAGAAACGAAGAACAATTTAACACACCTATGGGACATTGCTCATCTCTGCCTGCACCTGATCTACAAACTCAACCAAACTTTATGCCTTCACTTCAGCAGCCTGCACTGTGGATACAGTAYGGTGGTCATGATGGCTAGTTTTAATTGTTAACTTGACACAACCTAAAATCACTTGGAAAGAGAGTTTGTCACTAAAGGGTTGTCTAGACCACACTAAAGGGTTGTCTAGACCACAATGACCTGAGCACGTGTGTGGGCTGCTGTCTTGATTCTGCTCATTGGTGTGGGTGATCGGGGGCACCATGGACAGATCCATGCCCTGGGCAGGGGATCCTGAACTGTACAACTGCGCGACAGTATGAGCAGTTATAAGCACGYGTGCATTGCTTTCTTTCTGCTCTTGACTGTGGATGTGATACAATTAGCCGCCTTAAGTACCTTACTTCCTTAACTTCCTTCCTTACTAAGGAAGTACTTACTTCCTTAACTTACACCTTAACTTCCTCACAATAATGGACTGTAGCCCAGAAGTTTGAGCTAAGTAAATGGCCATGTGTTGCTTCCCCTGGACCCATTGGGAGCACAGATGAGTGGGGCTTGAGAAAGCTCTTAAAAAATGTTCCAAACATCTCAACTGAGTCTTGAAGGTTAACCAGGCTAGATAGGCAAACATTGAAATCACACATGGCACAACAGAGCAGCCTGTGCTTGGGCAGTGGCCAGATCTTGGCGGAGACTATAGCATGATGAATGCTGTGTAGGTGCAGGAAATACTCAGGGAGGGACTGCAAAGCTTATCATCCTTCTTGTGGGACTTAGGTCTTGTGTTGTAGACAGTGGGGGCAGGGAGCAGAAATCACTAGTTTTATGGTTTTGGTGGATCCTATTATTTGGAAGAAGACACAGAAGTATCATTGTTTACAGGTAATACAATTATCAAACTGTGGATAGCTACCTGGAAAGGCCTCAGAAATATCAAGGAAGGCAGTAAAAGAGCTATAGGAGAAAATAAACACACACACAAATCAATAGTCATCTAATCCATTAGCAACACACAGTGGAAAACAACCCTATTCCCTCACAGCAACATACTTTAAAAATATCTTTAAGGAAACAACTCTAGTCAATGAAGAAAATGACAAATCTTTTGCTGAAGTACACTGTGGAATCCCCTGATTCAATGTAGAAATACATCATGTTCCAAAAGGGCCAGACACCCTGTTATAAATAGGTTTCCCCTTAATTAATTTACTGGCTTAATGCAATTACAATATAAATCTCAGCAGAGAATTTTGTGAGAAATTTGACAGAGTGATTTTTAAATGCCCTTGGCAAATAAATGARTGAAAAGAGCCAAGGGAAGAAAATGTAAAGATGTTAACAAAGTGAGGTTGTAATGTGTCTAGTATCCATGAGTGCTAGAGGTGTAACCAATCTGAAAGTTTGGCATAGATCAACAGAAAATTTCAGCATGTATGGGGGGGATCATGAAGTCTCCCAACCCCTTCTCAGAGTTATTGGCAGTTGATGGCTGATACAGGAAGGAGAGTGTTTATATTCTTTAGGGATGTGACCTAGACTGAACAGGTTGTCAGATATAACCCTTGTATATGTAGGTAGAATTAAGTGGGTTTAATGAATACATGAAGTTGAGAAGGAAATGTGGAAATGGGACACTGGAGTAGTGGGAGGGGTGRGATGGCACTCCCACTCATCATGATCAAAACTCATGCTGTGCCCATGAAATTTTCAAACAGTAAAAGACAGATCAGAAAAGCAGAATATATAGAGAGACCCATAATATGTGAACACACTACATACACCAAGTAAGACAAATACATTATGAAAGTATGGAACATGATATATTTCAGATCATTCTGGAGCCTGGGAATTATTCAGAACAATGATTTGGCAGCTGGTTAGCTGTTTGGGGAGAAATAGAGAGCCTACCTTAAGAGACAAGCCAAGCAGGACTCCCCAGGGGCTAAATTCCCTTCTTCTCTTGGTTCACAATTGGCTCCCCATCCCTGTGTACTTGAGGCGACCCTGTTTTGTTCCATATAGCTGAGCATTCACTGCAGTAACTTAAAATTCTCTCTTCATCTTGACAACCCACGAATATCCAAGAGACCACCGCTTTACTGTGTCCATAAGCTTATCCTCTGAAATACAGCAATGTATATATTTTGTTATGTGGATTGGCAAATGACCCTTCATCCACTTTCTGAGGGTGGGATGTCTTTAAAGTCCCAACAAAGTAAGCCGGGCGGTGGTGGCGCAYGCCTGTAATCCCAGCACTTGGGAGGCAGAGGCAGGTGGATCTCTGAGTTCGAGGACAGCCTGGTCTCCAAAGTGAGTTCCAGGACAGCCAGGGCTATACAGAGAAACCCTGTCTCGAAAAAACCAAAAAAAAAAAAAAAAAGTCCCAACAAAGTAACCATACTACAGGTATGAACTTCAGCAACACCAGGGAAAACAGGAAACAC
The DNA here is from genome assembly GCA_002335545.1 of Apodemus speciosus. Taxonomy (NCBI): domain Eukaryota; kingdom Metazoa; phylum Chordata; class Mammalia; order Rodentia; family Muridae; genus Apodemus; species Apodemus speciosus. Next base: position 2,769 of record BDUI01022664.1, read on the forward strand.
ATTGCCATTCATAAATGGCTTTGTTTTCCTCCTACCTACTTTGACCTTACTGGTGATGGTCTCTTCTTAGCTATGGATCATTTATTTCTCATGCATAACTTAACTAGATAACGAATAGGAGAGGTACTGCGGAAAGAAAACGTTCCAGCATCTAAAAACAATTGCTTATGTTTTACTCCAACATACACTAAGCTCCTATTCCATGGTACAATGTTCCAAATATCAACAGGTAGTCTACATCTAGGCAGCTTTGCACACATTATTCCAGAGTTCTCTGTTTCTCTCTCTGTCTCTCTCAATCTGTCTCATTTTTGTTTTCCAGACTTGATACAACAGTTAGTATTCTTGAGCCATTTCTATGTTATTGTCTTTCCTCATTGAGGCACACACACACACACACACACACACACACACACACACACACACACACACACACACACATACACATACTCACATACAATGGAAGTTCTTTTATGCATTGATAATCTTCACTTGAAATGACCTGTTCTGGAAACTGTTGTGATAGGTCTGAAGACATTTTCCTCCTTCAAATGGGGAGATGTCATTAATCAAAGCTTATCGTCCATGCAGAAGACTTATGCCAGACAACATGAGACCTGTGCTCGCTTTCTTTACTTTCGACAGTAGACACCTTAGATCATTTAGTAATAGCCTATTCACTCTCCACTTTAAGTGAAATGATGTCTTCATTGTTTGCCTCTGCAGAGGTTCCTGTGGCTTCCAACAGTGGCTGACTATTGGAACACAACCTTCCCGGGAGAATAAGTGYTTGAAATTCTGTACTGAATTCACCATAATACCTAGAGTCATTGTCAGAATTTCCTCTGCATGTCCAAGGCTACTTCAAGTTAACCTCTACAGCTCTGATGAGCTCTTGGGGCCCGCCATGGAGACTAAGACACACCCTGGACATCCTTYTACCAACAACCAACATCAGTACTGGCGTCATTACTATCAATTGCACACTCCAGCCCTATTCAACGCAGTTCCACTTCCAACTTCAGTTTAACCTTACCAGGCTTCTTTCCATTAAGAATAACTGTTTTTTCCCCTCATATACATTGCTTTAAAATGTTCATCATAAGGAAAGTTTTTGAGCTAGTAAATTTTAAATTCACCTTTCCTGTCTATAAATCCAGTAAACATTTCATTAGAGCTGGAGTTACAGAAGTCATGAACAGCCTGATGTGGGTGGTAGAAAACAAACTCAGGTCTTCTGAAAGAGCAGCAAGGGCTCCAAATCACTAAGCATTCTCTTTAGCCACATTTAACTTCACATATTAAAATTATATCTACAAGAATATTGTTTCTAAATGGCAGTTACATGGAAAGCATTTCTGAGATGACATTCAGCACAGCAGTATATGCCATCAGTTTTCTGAGCATTATATTTTTCTCTGTTAATCTACTTTGTTGGGCCTACCTTTTTTCTCCTTCCTTTCTTCCTGCCTTACTTTCCTCTTCTGTTTCCTTTCCTCCTCCTCTGTGCCTCTATCCTTTTCACTCTTCTTCCTATGAGGTAAGTCTGGAAAGGACAAGGAAGACATGCAAGTGGTGAGAGGCAGCAGCAGTCTCCTGGGATCACAGTACAGATGGAGACAGGGTTGTCAGAATGCTGGCCCCAGCTACGACTGCCACAGTTGGCACAGCTTGCTCCTGGCTTGTGGGCTGGACAGCAGGCTGCTGTGTCAGTTTTCGGCCACGTTGGTTGTGCTGCGTGCCTACTTAGAAGAAGGCGTTCATGTGGGATGTGCTGAACTACCTGAGACAGCCTGTCTTTGTCTCATTCACAAAGGATTCAAAAGTTTAATATTTTTATTTTTGTATTTTTCCGTCTTTGAACTTACTATAAGACAAAAGTTCAGGATTTATTTTTACCTATAGTGTTACATATCCAGTGAAAGAGCATAGAAAATAATTTTATAGGAAAACCATAGCCATATAAAATTAAGCATATAAAATTATAGAAAAATAAAGTGAACTGGAAGGGCTCTAATACTGATGTTGCTTCGGGGGTGCAGATCTACCATTTGTCTTTACTGGATGTAAGATCTCTCTGAGAGATGCTGTGGTATTGCTTTGCTATGACCCCAGGTAAAAAGCTGCCCCCTTAATATAGTGTTTAGATGTACAGTCACTTGATCCTAGCACCCACAAAAAGGCCAGTAACAATAAAATGTCCCTGTAATCTTAGCACTGGGAAGATGATAGTAGGAAGAACAATGGGCTTGTTGGTTAACCAGTCTACCTAAATCAGCAAACTCCAGGTTTAGTGAGTGACCTTGTCTCTGACAATAAGAAAGAGATTGGTTGAGGAAGAAACCTGAAGTCATTTTCCACAGGCATGTACATGCACACATTCACACATGGACACACATACCACTCCTCAAGGTTATATATCAATATTCCAATAGTATTTAAGAATCAAATAAAATAAATGTTTATTAATATTCTATATTGACTGATTCATAGAAACCAATTAGTATTAGTTATTTAAAGACCTTTGCCAAATATTTCTTTTAACTCATATTAAAGTTTGTCAAGAATATTTATTCTTCCAACAATTGTTGCACAACGGGATGTTACCACATACAATTTTAGCCACTGTTACTTTTACTTTCTGCTAATCATTCTACCGAATCTAATTTTTTCCTCCAGTTATTTTTTTCTCTTTTCAGATTTCAGTGTCATCCAAAAGCTGTTATTCCTCAGTCAGTGTTCCTGCTATAACAGACTTCACTGTGTATGTAGATTTAACAGCTGTCTCTTTCCGTTTGTGTTATCATCTTCATGAGTTAGACGCATGATGACTAGCTAGAAGACAAACAGTGTTCTGCCATCTCTTGCATTGAAAAACTCATTTGCACACTAGATTTGTAAATATGGGGTGCGCCCAAGTGTTGGGAAGGCATGAGGTATGCTAGGCTTTTCCTTTATTTAACTTCTGATCTGAGATGTAGCATAGAGGACCAAAATACCACGAAAATGTCCAACCTCCAAGATTCCTGTTTTGTGACTTCCTTTGGGGAGATGTGGACAAAATTCTGTTTACCCCAGGGAATTCACTAATGATGGACCAAAGAAAGCGTCCTGTTGAAGTCCTTCATAACTAGTTTGTCTAGTGGATGATGGGTGACTCAAAGGCAGCTGCATTGCCAAGAATATCACCCCACTGGGGTGATGACTTCCAGAAGCTGCATCTGTGGAGTTCCATGAGCCACCTGCATGTGGCTCAGCTGCTTYGAAACTCTTCCCTCTTTAGCAACTTTTACTGTTTATATTCTCTGGGAGGGGCCTTGTGAATCTTGTAGCTTCCAGGTGCTTCCTGAGACTTGAAAGTCTGGGTTTTTTTTTTTATGAGTCTTGATGGATTTTCTTCTTTAGTCTTAATAGGCCTCCTTCCAGGAGTGACTGGTTTAACTTAGACAGAGGAAAGAGCTACACAATATCCCTTTATCTAAAAGAATCCAGATACCTATGGATGGCTCCATATATATAGAATATTGCTTCAGGGACTTGAAAATGAAGGTAGTGGAAGGAACTTGGGGCTTTGAGTCTAAAAGCCTGGCTCTCAGATCCCAGCTCTTACAAACCACATTTTAGCATCTGAGAATTCAAAGGTGAATTCAAAGCTCACCTTAGAGATGCTCACTTCTAGGCTAGACATGATTCTCACCTTCAGAATTTTGAGGACCAAGGGGCATTCAAGTTTCATTTCTTGATGTGATACAATATCCAGACATAAGGCTATTTAGGGGAGAAAGGAGTTGTATTTTTTTTGTAGTGAAGTTACAACAAAAGAAGCATGAAGCAACTAATCACATCACACCCATAGACAAAAACAGGGAGAAATAAATGTAATGCACACTTAGCTCACAGCCATCTTTCTTTACACTTAGGCAGTCTAAGGTCAAAACCTGGGAATGGAGTCACCCATTTTTAGGCTGGACTTTCCCACATCAGTTAAGGCACTCTCCCACAGACATGCCCCAGGCTAACCTGATCTAGGAAACCCCTCATTGAAACTCTCCTTGCAGTGATTATAGACTGTGCTAAGTGCACAACTAAATCCAGCTATCGTGAGGAAGATGGTACATTGGTCATATCCTCCTTGGAGATACACAGTATAGCCAACATTGAAAAGTCCTGATGACCAACAGTACCCTATGCCTGCTCTATCCCATAAGTCCTTCTGTGATGATCAAAATGTGGTCAATTGACATTTTATAGCCCCGTTTCTTATCAGCCATGGGAAGCTGTCAAGCACTTGAAATGTGACTAGTGAGTAACGAATTGAGCAATTCTTAGATTCATTTAGCTGAAAAAAGATGTAATTCTCTTCCTCAAGATTGGACTCAAGTACTGAGTACTGATTGCTTGGTTGATTGATTGAATTATTCATTCATTCATTCACCCTGCCTCAGATGTAGAATTGAGCATTGGATAAAACCCAGCAAAACTATCAAAGTTAGTTTCCCCATCATTAAACCCCCAGTCTTCTTCACTTTTAACAAATATCTGTGATACCCTAAATAGGTATATCACCATGTACTAATTCCTATGATTGGACAGCAAATTGCTATAAACCTTAACGGATTAATTATTCTCATGGTTTCTGTGGGTTGGGAATTTGAGGCAGTTTGGATGAGCACGATGGTTTGGGTTTGTCATGAAGTTGCGGTCAGATGATGAATGACATGGGGACCATTCTTTGTATGTCCAGTAACTTATGCTGACGGGTGGAATTTCTCCACAACTCTTTGGTTATCACTTTCTGCCACTAGAAAAGTGGTTCTCAACCTTGGGTTTTAACCCATTTGGGGGTTGCACACCAGATATCCTGCATATCAAATATTTATATTACTATACACAACAGTAACCAAATTATAGTTAATAAGTAGCAATGAAATAATTTTGTGAGTGTGGGGTCAGCACAACATGAGGAACTGTATTAAAGAGCCACAGCATTAGTAAGGCTGAAAACCACCAATATAGAGGCTTTTCCACATTCAGGAAAAATGGGATCCTTAGTTGTTATAGACCTTCAAAGGCAGAGAGGGCAGGATAGAAAAAGGAAGGAAATGTGTGTGTGTGTGTGTGTGTGTGTGTGTGTGTGTGTGTGTGTATATACACGTGCATGTATGCATATAGAAAGGGAGATGCACACTAATTGTTAATTACTTTCTGTCATGTGGCAAACATTTGAAAAAGGTGATTTACATAGAGAATTACTTGTTTTTTAGGGAGGAGTTATTAATTTTGGTTCACAATTTTAGAGCTTTTATCCTACTACAGTCCCCTTGGTCAAGTGCTTTCTGGCCTATGATGAGGCCAAACATCATGATGGGGTTAAGTTGATCACTTCATCTTGGCCAAGAGTAGAGAGAAAGGCAAACACCCTCTCCAAGTGATCTATTTCTTCTAGGACGGTCCTTCCTGAACTCCCCAGAATAAGGTCAACAGCTGGGGATCAATCAATCATTTAACACAGGAACCTGTCAGGAAATTGCATATTTGAATAATTTCTCACACCAGTTGGGAAACATTTTGTATTTGAAAAATTAGCTTTGCAAATTTCACAAAAATGAAATAGAGACTGTGTTGCTTAAAGGACGCATGTTGCTGTTCCATCACAAGMACATGTAGCTGGTTATTGTGGCATGTGTCTGTCATCCTAGCACTATGGAGTTTGAGACAATGGGAATATGAGCTCGAGGACAGTCTGGGTGACATCGTTATTTGTCTCAAGAAATAAAATTAACAAACCAACAAAGAAAAATGTGGGGTTGGCTATATGTCCACTGGTGTGCCCATTTGTAGAGAATATAGTCTACTACAGCTCTTTAACATAGCCATGGCTACCCTAGAAGATGTGTGTACTCTGCAATTTCCTACTCTTCTCACATAGCATGCATCTTACCTCTGGCATGCCCTGTATGTTTTCCACAAACCTTTCTATGATGCTGTAGGATAATGGAAGATAGAGAAACACTTTTCAGAGCAATATGCTCTGATAAAATGAAGGCAGTGGTCAGATGAGCCACATGTTCTCTGAGAAAAGCAGTCCCTGAAGTTTCCAGAAAGTTTTATGGGAACCATGGTTTTCTTTCACTCAGGCAAGTCAACATTCTCTTTCTCTTTGAATCAGTTGATGTGGTTATGGTTGACACAAATAACTGGACATGTTTAAATGCTCATGGTGTATGACTTTGAAGGTCCATAGACACTCATGAAACATCCTAATCAGATAAACATGTCCACTGCCTCCAAGCGCTTCTTCCTGTACGCTCCCTTTTTCATGAGGAGTTCACTCGCTTGGCTTGCTCTTTTTCCTTCTATGATAAGAACACTTAACAGAAGCTGGAGAGATGATTCAGTGGTTAAGAGTGCTTCTTGCTATGTTGCCAGCATCTACACGGCAATTAACAACTATCTGCAATTCCAGTCTGATGTCCTCTTCTGGCCTCTGTGGGCACTACATGTACATGCTGCACAGACATAACAGACATACATGCAGGCAAAAYATTCATACATATAAAATCAAAATAAGAAGAACATTGAACATAAGATCAGTTCTTTTAGAAACTGTGATTTTACTGCAAAGCATTAGCAGCCATTTGCCTGTGTCTTAGGGTTCCATGGCTACAAAGAGACATTATGACCAAGGCCACTCTTATCAAGGACAACATTTAATTGGGGCTGGATTACATTTTCAGAGGGTCAGTCTATTATTATCATGGCAGGAAGCATGGCAGTGTCCAGGCAGGCTCGGCACTGGAGGAGCTGAGAGTTCTACATCTTGTTCCAAAGGCAAATCAGAAGACTGACTTCCAGGTAGTTAGGAGGATTTCAAAGTCTACCTCTACAGGGAAACACTTCCTCCAACATGGCCACGCCTCCTAGTGCCACTTCCKGGGCCAAGCATATTCCTTATTCTCCCCACTCCCTTATTTCTAATTTATGAATTCTTTAAAACAAACAAGCAAAGAACAAACAAATAAACCTTTTGTTCTCCAGACTAAATCCGCACTTTTGTCCCCGAGCTGCAACAGAACATCAGCTGTAGCTTTCCTGCTGCCCATATCTCCTGTGGATCCCACAGACCTTCCCCTCCTAAATTCCCTCCCTGTTCTCTTTACTGTTTCCAAGGCTCCAACTCTAGCAGGCACCCCTGCTGAACCACAGGCCACACATGCCAGAAAAACAGGTAAGCTACCTACAGACCTCCTCTTTCTCTGTTCCCCCAGATCCAATCCCCTAGTTTCATACTCAAAACTGCAGCAAAATAACCTATGGGGAAAAAAAAAGAATATAAGCAACAGAAACCAAGGTTACTTGGCATCATCAGAATCCAATTCACCCACCGTCACACAGAAAAATCAAGATTTAGATCTAAAATCACTTATCATGATGATGATAGAGGACTTTAAGAAGGACATAAATAACTCCCTTAAAGAAATACAGGAGAACACAGGTAAACAGGTAGAAGCCCTTAAAGAGGAAACACAAAATCCCTTAAAGAATTACAGGAAAACACAATCAAACAGGCTAAGGAAATGAACAAAACCATGCAGGATCTAA